>VMBQ01004625.1:32296-42571 GCA_007657795.1 Dreissena rostriformis
TTATCATGTATTTGACAAAAATGTAAATATTTAGTGTGTTTTTTTCTGATATTTAGACCATTTTAATGAAAATAATGTATTTTATGTAAATTTGTTACCATGGCAACCACTGTATTCAAATGATTGTTTTCTGTTTGTACAAAAAAATATGAAAAACATCGTCAGTTTAACTTATGTATTGAATTTATTCATGAATGCTGTACGGTAATACATGTTTAATGTCTTTAAAAAAAAATAAAAAAAAAGTAACACACCGGGCAGACTAATTACACGTTGACAATGTACACATTAAAATATTCTTAGTGTTCTTTCCTATGCATAATGTTACATACTGATAACAATACATTTTCACTTTGTTAAAACCCTTTCATGAATAGACATATACATGTACATGTAAATTATACTATAATCCCAACTCCATCTATTCCCCAATACATTTCCCAAGACTGCACAGGCTAATATGGGATGACACTTAAGGCACATGCATTAAGCCCAGTTTTCCAACAACGCTACTCAATTTGCTTTCTGATATACATGTACAGCTGGTACAGAATGTTCGGACTCAATCAGTAGACAGTTGGCTTTCATAAGCAGACAGTTATATTTCAATTAACCACACTCAATAATCCACCACTCAACAAATCATCCATTATATTACCATAGTCAAAGTGCATATATGAGCGGTAAAGGTTTAAAGCACACTGCAAAGAGACTGATATGCCCAGTTGGCTTTAACAGTGTTTTTTTCACCATTTTAGGAATGGAGCTGGTGCCCATTATATTGGGAAAAATCTTGTTGTTTTGTCTAAAATTGGAAAATTGCTGTGTTGTTTTTGCTAACAAACACCTTAACATTTTGAGTTTAAGTGTTTTAAATATAATATTTACTGTTTCAACTTTTAGAGCTGGATAGGGAAATAAACTTAATATTGAAATTTATATAAACAAATAATCTTGGAAGTGTTAATTTGGGAATTTTAGGCTGTCTTTTGTGGAAGATTGGAAATCGGGCTGATTTTCAGCCCCAAATTGTACCAAAAAATGCACTGCCTACCTCCCAGTCCCAGAACGTTCCAGACGAAAGGCTTCTCCACAAACTTTCCCCAGGCGTCGTAGACGAGGTAGGTCAGTATGGGCACCCAGTAGACCAGAACGGTCCACCAGTACGCCTTGGAGAAGTACTCCACGAAGGGGTGCTCAAACAGCCACAGCGACGAGTCTATTGGACTGTGCACCCACTCATCATATTGCTTGCCCAGCGAGCCCACCTGCCAGAAGATGGG
The DNA here is from genome assembly GCA_007657795.1 of Dreissena rostriformis. Lineage (NCBI taxonomy): Eukaryota > Metazoa > Mollusca > Bivalvia > Myida > Dreissenidae > Dreissena > Dreissena rostriformis. Next base: position 33,580 of record VMBQ01004625.1, read on the forward strand.
CCGAGACCAGTCCAGCAGGTCATCCTGAGATTGAGGCACAAAACAAAAGGATCATGAACAGGATGGAAGGCGGGGGTTCAGTCCGCACAACACTTTACACACATGCATTACACCCAGTTTCCCCAGAGCACGGCTTTAACAGGACCTATCTGGACATCTTCTTGTTGTCCTTTGGTCAATAGTTCCAGAAAAACAATGTTTTCATTTGTCAGCGATAAAGTCATAAACAATTACAAAACAGCAAACAATTAACAAACTTAACTGACAATTACAATGTCCACAATTTTGTTTTTTGTACAGCGTCCCACCTGATCATTTTACTTTTAATCTCCATCATTGCTTTGAACATGAACAGAGTGACAAATTATTTCAATATGATCTCCTTTTTGTGCAATTAATACACCAATTAATAAGCATAATATTGAGCATATTATAACATAGTTAGACCATAATATCAAGTCCCCAACATATGCAAATATTGATGTAACATGAACTTATCCCACCTTTTCTTGTGTCAACACTCAACATCACATTTGCATGTCAATTACAGATCTGAAATTCCACTAAACCACAATTTGGGAGCCCCTGGTATAAAGATCTACTGAGGGAGACATTACTTACATACTGTGGGAGACATTACTTACATACTGTGGGAGACATTACTTACATACTGAGGGAGACATTACTTGCATACTGTGTGAGACATTACTTACATACTGTGGGAGACATTACTTACATACTGCCAGAGACACTACTTACATACTGCGGGAGACATTACTTACATACTGTGGGAGACATTACTTACATACTGTGGGAGACATTACTTACATACTGTGGGAGACATTACTTACATACTGAGGGATACATTACTTACATACTGTGGGAGACATAACTTACATACTGTGGGAGACACTACTTACATACTGTGGGAGACATTACTTACATACTGTGGGAGACCCTTCTTGCTGATGGTTGAGCTGCCATTGGTCAAGGTCCCATTGGTTAAGGTCCCATTGGTTGAAGTGCCATTTGTGTGCTGCTTTGTGTGACCATTTCTATATCCATTTGTGTGCCCATTTTTAGTTGTCTGCTCCTGAAGAGGATTCAAACATGGTTGTTATAGAAAAAGTTGTTGCAGTAGTATGATGAGAAACTTAGGGTTCTTAACAAGCACATACGCCAAAATGAAGTTAACAGAAATTAGCTGCCCCAACTAGTTTTTGTTTTGGAGCAATGACTAGTAGTTCTGGAAATGTGGCCTATAGAGTGCTCACAAGATAAATGTTGATGACCAACAACGACTGACGCACAACGTACAAAAGGCATTCACAAAGCTCACCATCAGCACATTATACTATGCTCAGGTGAGCTTTGTGATGAAAGTAGAACGAGAAGCCTCATTCTGGGAAAACTGGGCTTAATGCATATGAGTAAAGTGTCGTCCAAGATTCTGCACAGGCTAATCAGGGTTGACACTTTCCACATGTATTAAATTGTTTGTTCAAAGTAAGTCTTTTCTAAAGAAAATAACAGTTTTCCAATTTTCACAGAACGAGGCTCACTGTACCATCCTTACTACCCATACATGTACCTGGTATAAATAAGATATTTTGCTACAATGTGCTTTTATCTTTGTTTGATGATTATTCTGGCATCAAAAGCTTAGTAAATCACAGGTAATAATTATTGTGGTAGCCTTTTTGGTCTCATGTTTCAATGTAGACTGAATGCTTGTGCATAGGAACTTCCTGAAAACACCAATAATTGTTAATCTGAAAGTCACGCCAGTTTCCCACTCAAGACTATCAGCAAGGTCATGCACTGGATTCAGGACTATGTAAATATCCCAGTTTCCAACTCTCGGACAAGAAATAATTGGGAATAATCACTGCAGTCTGAGAAATAATCTTTTTAAAGTGATAGCTACACTGTGCCTACAGCCTTAGCAAAGTCGTGGGCTCCAACAGGCTATCATAGGCCCTAACTTTATTGTGAAAAATAAAGGAAACAGTTTGCTTTTAGTTTTATTCTCAAGACAAGATGGCAACAAAGTACAAACAAGATCAAATGACATCTTGCCATCTGAATCCTTGACCTGCACTTGAAATTAAAATATAAATTATAAAAAAATGGGAATATGTCTAAAGTACAAAAGTTGGGTAAATGTCTCAAGTTCAAAAATTAGAAGGTCGAGTAATGACTTAAGCAGATTCTTCTTATCACAAAATATACAGTGTAACAATAAAGTTTTTATTGCAGCTATATTTCAGAATTAGTACCAACTGTTATGACTTATGTTAATAAATTAGTTAGGAGTACTGGGATACAATTCATTTATCCAAAGTTGCAAAAAAAGATGTTGACAGTATCATGTTACATTTTTACAAGGATATCACGTACCAGCTTTGTTAACCCGAAAGTTTAAATGCATTGTCAGCCAAATCTCAGTACAAATTTGCTTCTGCAAAAAGCACAAAGAATAAATTACATCTCAATGAATACAAAATGTTATCATCACGTAAGTTATTAAGCGACTGTCTTCATTCACATTAAACACTCTTCAGCTTATCTAATGAAGTAAAAAATATGCTAGAACATGTCAACAGGCAGCAGTCCATGTAAATGATTACCTACTGTTTCTTATCTAACTGGACTTGCATGCATGCCAAATATTATTTTATTTATATTTATAAAATAGCACATGATGTCATGATAAGATTTACAGATAAAGCTCAACAGTAGTTTTGAGGCCAAATCCAGAAATTCCACATTATAAAATGTTTCATACCTTTTCAGAAACTACACATCTTTATAATATGAATATTTTGCAACTTTATGCAATCTTACCAGTATTAAAAAAAAAAATCAAACTGGGAAAAAAAAAATAACAGGATAAAACAATCAAGAGTTTGTGCAGAAGACTACATTGACTCACGTTGTTGTTGTTTTTTTTTCAGCAGTAAATTAAAGTTAACGAAGAATATCAACATCTTTTAAGATATTTGATTTTTTAAATAGAATAATCTTTTAAGAATTATGAATTAAATAATTGCTAAAGAACATTTGGTGTCCTTGTTTCTGGTGAAAGGAACATTAATCCCACAAATGCTTTAAGAAAAAATACAATTCTACATATATAAGAGTTATTAGTAACCAAAATAGAGAATGGCTACTTAAATGGCTTTCTAATTGACTACTAAAATTTTCTGAATATTTGTACCTAAAGCAGATTTCACACTTTCTCATGTAAAGATTCCACAAAACATGCATTTTGACTTTTAATTCCGATTTCACTAAACTGTCAATTATTGTGGCCTTTGAAGTCCTTCATTTTTAAGGGTCATCTTTAAAAGCTGCACTAGTTTTCAAAGTTTTCAGACAATTGTACAACAAATATATTATATTATATGATTATGAAATGTTAATCAAATCAAAACATTGTTAAAATTAACTTAAAAGTGGTCAGAAACTTTCCAGACGATTTGTAGTTGTCAAATTGTTGAATTGGTTATATATTTTCAATTTTAAATAAAGTACCACATGTTTTAGAAATGACCCTTAACATGGCTTAAATGAATTGTCCATTTAGTTTACTTATTCATGGAAAGCATGAATCTTGAGAAACCAATTATTTGAATAAAACAAATCTTTATGAATTTATTAGGCTGTCACACCAAAATTTCGGAAAATATTTTCAAAGCCATTCAAGGAAAACAGCCACGGCACCCTATGGTGGCCATGTCTTTTTTTTTTAAAGAACCACAATCATTTTGAGGAATTTGGTAGAGTGACCTACCAGGTTCTTTTCTGTAAAAACTATTTTTAAATCCAGTCATTGGCTTTTGACAAGAAGGTATTCAAAATTTGCTTGTTTCTTGTTTGAGCCTTTGGTGACCATGGCAATCATATTCTTAAAAGTATTCCTTAGAATTATAGGAACTTCATAAAAAGCCACTACCAATGACAATCTTGTTTTTTTTTTCAAAATCTGCCACTACAGGTGACAGAGCATTAGCAGAAAATAGTGCTATCCATGTACTTTGTTATTGGCCTGCTAAAAAAATAAATTTAAAATTAACCTATAACTGACCTTGTGCAATTTATAAATGCAAAGAAGTATTACCGTAATTAGTTTTTGGAAAATTCAATATTTTTAGAGTGTCTCTTAATTTCTAATACCTGTATTTTTTGTTTCTAAATTTTCGGACATATTTCTTTTCGATTATTTTTAAGTGTCCGAAAACTAAGAGTTATAGCGGTATAATGTAAAGTATATTCAATATAATCAATTGCCCACTGTAAGTTTGTTTCCAATCAGTCACACTGGTCTGTAAGTTGTGTAGGCATAAAAAAAAAACAAGTCAGTGTCTAAGCCTAGCTAGTAGTGTATAAATCAGTGTTTGAACCTAGTCATACAGTTTAGAAATAGGTCCATTTCCCAGTTCAAGTTCATGCATATCATTCTGGTTTATAACTCCATCAAATAGAAAGCCGCGCCGTATGTCACATCCATTGATTAAGTAAACCAATAAATCAATTTCTACAGGTGTGGTTCTCAAAATGAAATTTTGAAATAAATGTAGCATTGTTGGAAAAGTGAATTTAAAAACAAAAATCACTTCAAATCNTCTATATGCATAGTATTTTAGATACAAATTACCCAAGTCACAGAATGGGTGGTGGATAATCAATTTCCTTATTATAATGCTTCATTGATTAATCAAAACATACCTGGGGTATTGTTAACTGTTCAGGACAAGTTATGTAAAAACTTATTATAACTTATTTTTATTTAACTAATCAAACTATGAAAATATTTGATATATCGATATTATACCTTGCTGTTGAGTCCATGGTACTCTCCGATAAAATATCGTTCCAAGATGTTATATGCTGCCTGGGAGTGTTTATGACTGTCCGCTTGTTTCATAAGCTCCGTGACGTCCTTACCAACATGTTCTACAATAAACTGCCGACCACCAGGATGTCTGTCAGCAAAATCAGTTAAATCATAAATCCGGTTAGAATGAATTACACATAGTCTCCCTCCCATTAATTGACACCGAAGCGATGCGTCTGTATAGGCAGACATTGTTATTTCGGATTTGACAACAACACATTCGCAACTCGTTTCGGATAACCCAATAGGTTACTTTACACTAAATCCAATTCCGAAAGGGTCAATTGTGAAACGGCAAATTTTGAGGCATTTTTCTAGCCTTTTCTTTATTTAAGATTGTTCAAGCTAGTATCAATTTAAAAATGAAAATGTCTTCTTTCGAAACTTTGACTAAAAAAGATATGCCATCCAAGTTCTAAGAAAATCCCATTCACCCAAAGGCAAGCAGCCTCGGAAAACTGGGTTTCGGCATGATATTTCGACAAAAGCACAGTTCATCTTTCAATTCAGTCCCAAATGAAATGCATCATAATGTTGCAGACACATATAGGATACAGGAAATAACCACACAAGACATGGATGTGATCGCTTTAAGACTTTTAGACCAGAAAAGAAAATTAACCCTCCAGAAATAGACAATGTACGATACAAGGGGAATGAGTGGAACGTAACCAACCAAATCGAAAGCATTTGCCTCGTTTTCACTTCGCCTCGCACGATTGGTTATTTGGCCACCACAGGTGGCACGCGCAAATGAGCAATGACGCCTACTGAATTAGATAAGGTTTCCGATTAGATGTTAATTAATAATTTGAATTAGTTGTCACAGAAGCCTACCATCACATTTTCGTGAGTTGTTATTATTGCATAACAATAAACAATTTACATTCAGTAACTAAATATTAGTTTAGTAACAAGTTAACAACCATGATTTAATCCGACTTAAATAACTTAAAAGATTATCTTATCCTGTGATAACTATAAATAGATGATCACATAACTGATTTATCCCGCACCCGTAAGAGCGATGTGTGATGGAAGTGTCATTTGACATCATCTATAACAATAGTACAGCCCTTCGTTCGTCCGTCTGTGACGTAATTAGGCATTGTTCGTGGATAACGCACAGTAACAAACAAAGTTCATTTCTCTTGTCTTCACGATTTATTTCTGTTGAATATTTTATTATACAACGCTTGCTAATGTTCGTGAAATACAATTTAACAGCGTGGCGCCACGACAAGAAAGCGTTACTGCTCTACTCGATTGTCAAACCCAGACTGTCCTTTACAGAAAAATGACAATTCAAAACTGGCCAATCAGGCTGTATACGTTTTCTGATTGGTCATCATTACTATGTCGTTTGACCGATTGTCTTATGTTCCGGTTCATTGACGAGCAGAAGCCCGCTAGCCAAATTATCATGTTTGAAACTTGCTGACAGGCTGATTTTGATGGCTTTTCAAGACAAGTATATTCTTGACATCTTTAAGTATATACCTATAGCCAGTCACGTTTTGATTTGCACCGTGATAACCGTGGTATATTTTCGTGTAAACTTAATTACGTTCTCTTGTGATTTGGTAAATATTTAAATTAATAATCTCCAAAATTCAAGTATTCTATTTATGAAATTATGGTTGTTGTGATAAAAGATTTATTAATAATTTTCTACAATTATTAATTTCTTACGAGCTATGTTACACGTCCGTCCATCCGTAAAACGTTCGTGTTCGTTCTATATTCAGAGTAACCATTAAAAGATTGTCACGAAACTTGCTTAAATGTTCAGTTTATTGAGACGATGTGCAGAAAGCCTAAACCAGTCATGTAAGTTAATGTCGTATTTAAAGGTCAAGGATTTGAGCCTGCATTGTATTGTCCGCTTTATTTTCGCTCCCGCTCAAAATCTGCTATAACCATTGAATAAGTTCATGAAACTTTGCTAAAATAATTAGGTCTTTAAGACGATATGCAGCAGACATGAGTCAGTTACGCCAACTCAACGTCAATGTCATACCGGTACTTCAAATTAAAAAATGTTTGAGCCTGTATTGTCGTGTCCACTCAATATCTCATATACTTTTTGAAGGGTTTTCTTTAATGAAACTTTGCTTAATGTAAAGTTCATTGAGACGATTTATGTCACATATGCTTCATATCTTCTTTATCCTTTCTTTAATCTTATTATAAGTACTTCATATCTCGTATAGCAGAGAGTATCCCGTTAAGAGCTGATACTTTGCTCTAATTTTGACTTGCTTTTACCTAATTACATAAGAGTGAGTATATATTAATAATGACTAAGTGTCTCCTTATTAGAACTGCAGTAATTATCCTCCGACTAAAATTAGAATAACACCGACTAGAATTTGTTACTTGTGTCTTCAATTTATTAAAATTTGCACAAGCAAAATTCCTTTTAAAACATAAAATATAATCACAGCATTTAACATGTGAACACTATAGAGGACACAGACGAAATATACTGATTAAACGTCAGATTACTAGTAATATATAAGCATACACACTTTGACACTACTCGTTAAACGGATTTTAAATATTTAGTTTTTTTCCTCCTCAATTTTATATCATAACTGATTATCTTTTAAGATACGTGATTTGAAGTATCGATACTCTGTCACTTCATGTTTTGTTGTTAATTACGCTTTTTGGTAACATCCCGTTTAAAAGGATGTGACAGAAGAATCAACATCGTTCCGAATGTTCTTAAATGAATTTATCTCGAGTGACAATCAGTACTGAACCGCTTAGTCCAATAGCAGAGTTAAAAACTGTGTTATTTGGTAAAAGTCCTTTTATTTTATGTTGCTTTGCGTGCCATGTAACAATGAAGATAACTCATTAAAACGTGTGGGGTTTATGAAGAGTATGGTGGTTTCTTGTTCCTCATTCGTTATTCTAATAAGGAACAATGTTCCGACTGGTGAGACATTAACTTTTGTCCTTTTTTGTATGACTTACGATTTTGCATATTTAGCCAAAGGGTCTGACTTTAAATCAATTGAATTTAATTTTCATGCAATAAACTTTTAACTTCCATTGCCCAATTCACAGTTAGATAGACCTTAGTGCCAAGCAAATAATCGTTATATTTTCGTTCATAACTAGATTCAGTGATTTTTAGTATTTTAAGCCAGAATTTTAAACACCGTATCTATGCATTAATAAATAACGGGTAACGACCACAGTCACCAACTGTGGCAGAATTTGGTGTTTTTTTCCCATTTAAACATGCATATCTTTTACAAGAATAACGTTGTATTTTTTCTATGCAATCTCTGGTTTTGAAACTCAACAATTCACACCCGTAAAGTAAAATTGGCACAACTTTTGAGTCAACATTTTAAAGAAATTTGAATTTGGCAGTTGACCATAATTGGACATACATAATAGAATACTGTTTATTGACCATTTTCCTTTAATACTATTTGCTTCAGCCATATGCGTGAGTGACAAGGACGAAGTAAACGATACGCCGACATAAGAGAATGTCTGTTCTACGGGCAACAAGTTACGGTTAAAGTACCATTTCTCATTTGTTACTAGGCGTCCACCGTTCTTAAAAGGGCCGTCCAACAGATTGGTAAATTGACAAAATTAAAAAAAGTTGTTTCATATTCGCAAATTTTCGCGTTTGTTATGATATTTTTGAGGAAATAGTAATACTGACCATTTACAATGCTCTTAAATATCCATTATATGCATCTTTTGACGATTTGAAAACCTCAAAATCATAAAGCGTCGTTCGACGCGAAACGATTGAATAATTTGGAAAGTTCTGTTATTGTCGCTATATTTTGTAAAACTACGAGGATTGCTTATATATGGTATAAAATACGGCTATCGTACATACTTGTCAGGATGGCCGAGCGGTCTAATTGGTTTTTACTCCAGGACCCCGATGGTCACTGGTTCGAGCCCTGATGAGGTTTACTTTTTTTTCCCTTTTTAAATTGTATTCTTGTTTTTTAACTGCAGATTTTTAGGTCAAATGTTTGAATTTATCAATATAGAGCATTTAATGACATGCTTCAATACATGCCAAAATCTAGTGGACAGTCCCTTTAA
>VMBQ01004625.1:43446-80896 GCA_007657795.1 Dreissena rostriformis
GGATTCACTTCAAATTGATACTGAACTTCTCTTATGACATTAGGGTCAATCTCAACTATGCATGGCCCCAATCCCAACCCTGGGGCGCCCCGCCCACATAGGCCACACCCACCAAAAATTTCCATTTACTATAATTTTTTCATTTCTACACGGATTCACTTCAAATTGATACTGAACTTCTCTTATGACATTAGGGTCAATCTCAACTATGCATGGCCCCAATCCCAACCCTGGGGCGCCCCGCCCACATAGGCCACACCCACCAAAAATTTCCATTTACTATAATTTTTTCATTTCTACACGGATTCACTTCAAATTGATACTGGACCTCTCTTATGACAATACGGTCAATCTCAACCATGCATGGCCCCATTCCCAACCCTGGGGCGCCCCGCCCACATAGACCACACCCACCCAAAATTGCCTTTACTATAATTTCTTCATTTCTACACCGATTCACTTCAAATTGATACTGAACTTCTCTTATGACAATACGGTCAATCTCAACTATGCATGGCTTCATTACCAACCCTGGGGCGCCCTGCCCACATAGGTCACACCCACCCAAAATTGCCTTTACTATAACTTCTTCATTTCTACACCAATTCACTTCTAATTGATACTGAACTTCTCTATGACAATACGGTCAATCTCGACTATGCATGGCCCCATTACCAACCCTGGGGCACACCTAGGTCAAACATTCGGTGTGGGGATACGCGTCGGCCTCTGCCGCGCCATTTCTAGTTTACTTATGTTTTAATTCATAAAACAACACCAATTAAATATTGATATTTATTTGTGTTTTTATAACTGCAAAGATAACAATACTTAATTATCGATATATATTGCCAGTCAAATCCTTCCTCAATGGTGCTTGTCCTGAAACAAGCGAACAGTTAGACTTATATTTTTATGAATGATAATGCGTTGGCTAATGAAAAAATATAGGTAAATATATTATGTCTTTGATATAAATGCAATCTTCATAAGGAACAGCCCTTTTTTTAACAACAAGTGTGGTGTGATATGAACATATTTCAATAAGAATAATATTTCTCCATTTCTTGATTCTATGGACAAACATACACTTTTCAAACAGCACAATCGACTGGCATGCATTTCTAAAATTGAAGCCATTGAAATGCATACTGAATTGAAATCATTCATTCAACAATATTGTTTAAGTGCATGTTCTTTATGGACGCTATTGTTGGCTTTTGATTGCTTGTTTGGAAATCTACGAGCCTTTAAACACATCTTTATTTTAAGCGTAACCAAGTGTCAATATCTACAATCCACATGCTAAAATCATATACTTGCGATAGACCGACACGATAAGTATTTATTTAAAGAGAGTAATATTACGTTAACTCATATTGGCTAGACGTGCATCGCTTTAATGCGATTATTCGCATCGCTTCTAAACCACCCGGAATTTACTATTATCATTTGCTGAAACATCATTACCAGTATCGTACCTGGTCGTTATTGCTTCGCTATCATTTGCAGCATTGAGGAGGCTGCCAATGACGGGAACCTCTGCACTCGCCAGCTCTATGATATCCACTTGGGCACCAAGTCTCCCACAAGAAGTTTCTACAAAAGCATTCTCGACCAAGTCCATAACCCATGCCGATCATTCCACCATCAACAGCATTCGCACCAATGCCTGCATAATAACAGATCGAACGATTGTGTTTATGCGAGTATGCTCATTAAGTAAATTTGTGATGTAATAAATAATTGTTTTAATCCCAAAATAATGTTGTTATGCATATGAAATAATAAATCGAGTTGCAAATGAATGCACTTAACAATTGCAAATACAATGACTCGAACGCATGCTTCCATTGATTAGGCTAGAAGAAAACTTATCCGCAATGTTTATTCTAATCAGAGTTTACAAATGGGAAACTGTTAGATACATATTTTTTTATTTAAATTAATATTCGAATGCGATGTCCTCAGTTTGTCCCGACTTGAGAGCATGTGGGAAATAAAAGTTCATGAAATTACGTCTTTTACTACAAACACTTTAAAATGACAATACTACATCGGTGTTTAGCTTAATTAAATAATTCATTATAAATAAAAATATGGGCATAATATAATGTTCATGTCACGGTACCGAACTTAAGCGGGATTGGTGAACAGATGTGTGGCGGCCCGGTTAGCTAAGTCGGGAGAGCACTCGCCCTTTAAGCGAGGTGTCCAGGGTTCCAGTCCCGGACTGGCCGCACACTTTTCACCACCCGGCGACAAATGCGCCCAACGGGGGACCGTGACGCTTGCAAGTAACTTTTGCAGTTCTCCATAGAACCTGCCCGTGGGTTCGTCGGGTTCAGTTAAACATTGTTCTCTGTCACTCGAATTCGAGGACGAATTCCAACTTGGAAGGGGAGAATGTCACGGTACCTAACTAAAGCGGAATTAGTGAAAAGATGTGTGGCGGCCCGGTAAGCTCAGTCGGTAGAGCATTCGCCCTGTAAGCGAGGTGTCCCGGGTTCGAGTCCCGGACTGGCCGCACACTTTTCACTATCCGGTTGTGCGCCATTGTCCCGCTTAAGTTCGCTAGGTACCGTGACATTCACATTAAACTACGTGTACGAGTTCTTGTTTAAACGGGATAACAATTAAACTGAAGACAAAAAGATTTGTGCAAATGTTCACTTACCGTGCGAGGCAGCCAACAAGACGGCCAAGAAAGCGCAGAGTAGTTTAGCCTTCATGGTGGATGTTGTTCACTTCTTTGATTCAGGTAGAGAGACCAATCAACGCGTCTTCTTTCATACGTCTTGGTCGAAGCCTTCATAAAAGCAAATGATCGGGGAGCAGTATTTTATTAGATATTAGTATTTTTATACATTGTAATTGTTAACGTTTATTAACAAATATGGACATTTGAGTTATAATTGTTATACAATATTCTAGTATAAAGTATAAGGTATGTTATTGAACGCGTTAAATAACCATTTATGATATTAATTGCGCATTTAATTTAACATTACAATTAACACACTACAATTATGCGTAGTAACTATTAATGGATGGTTATTTAAGTGTAATTTTAGATAAGATCCAGAAGTTTACACAAAAAGCGGGGTTGAAAACCCATGCATAAAATACTCTGTTAAATTGACAATTTATATACTGAGTAAAACATGCAGGTAAGACATATCTTTATTCGTACATAAAAAGAATTCACGTTGACTTTTTATATGGACCATACGATTCGGACTACTTTATTATAAAGGTCAAACTACTCCATTGATTGAAGTGAACGCTTTCTATAAGAAATACAATACAGAATGGAATTAATTTCTTGCAAAAATATTGTGTCGTATTGAAATTGTTTGTTTTCGATGCCTCCTTAGTTATATGAAATAAATAGACAATTTACCCATTTATGCCTAGCGTCTAGAAAAAAGGCCTTGGCAAACAACGTAGACCCAGATGAGGCATCGCATGATGCGGCGTCTCATCAGGGTCTACGCTGTTTGCTTAAAGACAGTTTTGTAAGAAATATTCTAAATATAGAAATAAATATACTAGACATCCCTAATTATGGAAATAAAATGATCCAATTTAGAAGGATGGGAGAGTTTACTAGGCATAAATGGGTTAAGCATAAACTGTTAACCGCAAAACTTGTAAAAAGATTATTCAGTATTCAGCCATAAGAAAATTGTGGTATGCAATGTTTTACAAAATAGGGTTCAAGGCAGTATGGTATCGTACTTTTACCTATAGTCATTTCACATAGATGACAACGCTCAATATGTTTAATATTGGTAAATATTGAATAAAATATTTGTAGAAAGTTGACCTGACTCGCACTGTGGGCACGTTGCATACTTATCATTCGGATCATTCGGTCAACGTTTCTTTAAAAAAATAGTGTTTAATATATGTATGTCTTCTTGTGTCTAGATTTGTCATAAACTTACATTTTGATGTTTACAATGGCACCGTTCACACGTTCAAACGGCTATAATTGTGATTCCATAGCGGAACATATAATTTAAGAAGTGTGCTCTGGCAAATGTTTCAAACGCAACTCAAAAGCTAATTCACCTTGCTATTTCAGAATGTATACATTAATATAGAGTCGAAATACGCGATTTTTTTTCAAATAACAAATGTTCAGTTCTCGTTTATTGATATACATGTGTATGTACTAAATCGTTTATTTATATATGTACTAAAGAAGAAAGAACCAATAAATAGCGTGAATAAAAACAAAGTGCCACTCACCTTATAAGCCAGAAATTCTCCGCAGTCGATGAAAATACGTCGATGTCGTCTTTTTATATCACAATTACGGAAGTTTAGAAGTTGTTTATTTGTGCGGATGTGCGTCAAAACACTGTATACATTTTTTCTAATACAACAATCAATAACTTCCATCTTGGTATAACAATGGCCTATCTAATATGAGTTATTTAAGCAGTTAGACCATTGTAGTAATGTATTAAGTTGTATACATATCCTTGCCTGACCTCGTTATGTTTTTTGCTACTAAAATAATAATATACTTAAAATATACTCAAAATTTGTTAACGAAACACTTACGATATACAAACAATAGGAAGACGATACGAATTCAGACTAGGATTTACACACGGATCTGAACCTGTTTTAATCCTGAAGATTTTAAGTGTTGTGATATATTTCGGAAATAAGACTTGAACTGTTGACTTTCAATAAAGACTGATCATAAGGGACATTTATCTTTATCTTTCATTCCAAAAGTGGTTTTACCAAACAGAACGCTTTTGTAAATAATAGTATGACATAGCGTTCTGGTTAAAATATTAACCCATTTATACCTAGTGGACTCTCCCATCCTTCTAAATTGGATCAATTCATTTCCAAAATTAGGGATGTCTAGTATATTAATTTCTATGTTTAGAATATTTTTTACATAAACATTTCTTTAAGCAAACAGCGTAGACCCTGATGAGACGCCGCATCATGCGGCGTCTCATCTGGGTCTACGCTGTTTGCCAAGGCCTTTTTTCCTAGACGCTAGTTATAAATGGGTTAACAAAGTGAAACTCTACTTGCGTCAGCTTGCCCGAATGTCTCAAATATTTTGAAGTTGGATTAAAGAAAAACGTGCCTCAGTCGCTTATTTAATGGACTATTTTTACTATTTTAAATGTATTGGTATCGTTTAAAATAGCATGTATGTTGTCCACTTTAAAACGTTCATTTAAAGCGATCATTTGTTTAACAAAGCAATGTTTCTTCCATTTACATCAGAAATTGAACAAATTTCTATCGTCAAACATAAAACTTTATTAACCTTTAGCCCCGTTTCAAGTTAGATTTTATATAACATCATGATTAATAATATAAACTATTTGAAGATTATTAAAGCCACCATAACGAAATAAACAGAGACATTCTTGAATGACATTGTCTGTGTGCCTGTTTGTCTGTCGGTGCGACTCTCGATATGTATGTCGGGGTGTCTGTCTGGCTGCATGTATGTCTGTGTGTCTGTCGGTGGCTCTGTCTGTCTGTCTGGTTGCATGTATGTCTGTCAGTATGTCGGTGGCTCTGACCGTCTGTCCGTCCGTCTATTCGTATGTCTGTCACACCGTTGTTCTCATACGCTTCCAACATTCAAACTTTAAGAACTTGTTCATTATGATATGAAGTCGTGCATATGAAGTTTTTATGCCCCACATAGGGAAAATGTAAACAATACCACGGAGTTAAATGTGGTGGCCTACCATTGACCATCAATTCGAACAACTGACAATTGATCTTCGTGATATATGTCTAACCGAGTCAAAACGGAGGCGTAACCAATTCATCGATTGGAGTTTCTGAACAAAACCTGGATTCGGTTTCACGTGCATAATGCTAGCGATTTTATGGAAAGCATATATCGTAACTTGTTCTGGTGGATGCATATTTAAAATGGCATGCAGTTAAGATAAAGGCAAATCAATTATACAGCATACTAGTGGAGCCTTAAGAACCGTGTTTTCAGACGTTGGACCATGTGTTGTGTTGGTAAGTGACAATTTAACATAACTTGTCAGTGAATAGTTTCAAAACGTTCCCAAAATGAATTGCGTGAAGCATATTACAGGTATCATCCAAAATTATACCGGTAAGCTTAACATTTTGTAAAAACATGTGCTAAAAGCAGCTTAAGATGATAGTGGGAAAGTTCAAACGAAAGCATCAACGTTTCTGTTACATAAAATTTGGAGACGTAAATGAAGTTACTTTTGACTGAAGAAATGAACTTTTAAAAATGTTTAACAATAGTCTGATCAATATGAGTTTTGTATTTGGATTTGAATTGTTATGCTTTGCGATTATTATTTTCATGTACACTTCAATGTTCCTTGAATAAGTCTTTGCCAATTGAGTGGTTTGGAAGCTATTTTATCGGTATTAAATCGCAGATGCTTTGATTGTTCCAAAGTGTTCAACCCACTTGTAGTAATGATTTAATGATCGTCTGGCCTTGATTTCTCAAATATTATTAAGTCGGACAACCTCTTGTTTTTCAGAATCACGGAAGTGGTTGACACTAATCAGCCATCGATCGGTATGTCACTCATCGATCGGTATGTCACTCAATGCATCGGGTGGCACTCAAGAAGCTTTCGGTGTGCCGCTCAGCGCTTCCGATGACATGCTGCATGCAGCAATGGATGGGAAGTACCACATCTGATCGCTCTTGAAAAAGTGCTACGGTTCTGTCGTGAACATGTACAGATTTCGGATCCGGAAAGTGTGATTCAGATTGACCGGATACACAGAATCGGGAGATACCAACGGAATCAAGTAAGGCCCATAGTCGCAAAGTTCAAAGATACCCATTCAATTTTGTGCATCAAGAACGCGCTTAAGCGTGTAGATCTGCGTCGGTCACCATAAAACGTGACAGAGCAATACTCCGCGAAAGTCCTGGAGCGCCGGAAGGCCCTCGTTGGCCACATGATGCAAGCCAGGCGTGATGGAAGGCGCGCCGTTCTTGTCCGCGACAAATTGTTCATCGATGGTCGTCCGTTTGTCCTGACCTCTACGCCGCCGCATTAGGATTCCGATGAAAAGTATGAACTGAATATTTGCTCTTGAAATGTTAGTGGGCTGATAAACTGTATAAATGATGAAGATTTTGTTAACTTTGTAAATTTATTTGATATTGACTTATTGTATTTTGTTGGGAAACTTGTGTAAAGCCGGATAATGAACTTGATTTAGAAGGCTGTGGATGTGTAAATGTGTCTCGTTATTTAAATACAGCACGTACTGTAAGTGCGGACATGGTGGAATTTGTCTGTTTTATAAATCTTTTTTGAAAAAAAAGGTGTTTCAGTTATAGAAACTGACAATCAAAGCGCTATCTGGATTAAACCAGATAGCTCATTTGTTCATACCTCTTTTGATGTTTACGTATGTTTTATTTATATTCCTCCACACAACTCTTTTTTTAAATTTGCATAGTGAGGGATTTTTTGAATATTTAGAACGAACTGTTTGTCATTATTAGTCATAAGGCCAAACGTTTATTAAACGCACATTGTGGTAATAGATCCGAGTATTTACAGGCGGGTGAACAGTTACCTGTATTAATTAACACTTTAGATAACAATGACATTTGTGCGAATTATTTACCTGAGCGTTTTCGCAAAGACACAATCGTGAATTCGTCTGGAAATAAGTTAATCGATTTATTCTTAAATTCTGATCTGCGAATGTGTTAACGGGCGTTGGGGATTAGATGCGTGGATAGGAGAATATACGTTTATGACGGCTAACCGTAGAAGTAATATCGACTACCTACTGGCGCACCACGAGTTGTTCCCCATTATTATTTTATTACTTTGTTGTGCATGACTATTTTTCATTCTCTCCGCATGCACCTGTTAAAATATCTTTTAACTTAGATGTTGATAAAGCGAATATTGGGGAATAGAAATAACTAACAGCGATGCGATTGAAATGTATGTATAACATCCATTCTAAAAGAATATGCATATATTGGTAGGTCGTTCGGCTCGTTTGTTCTTTTGTTTCAAAACCTATTGATAACAATTGCCTTGTTTTCTATGACAGGACTATCAACTTTAACATATGCATTTAACAATGTATGCATGCATGTATGCATGCGATGGTATGTAAAGCTCACGATTTAAAACAAGGTCATTGCTCAAATGTTATCAGCGTTAAACAACAAAAACAACAACAACAACAACATTTATTTCAGTGATAAAGCGTACAATAAAGCTTCTAGCCTACAATAGTGGATACATAAATACTTCTGGTTCAGCGTTTAACAATCATCGATAACTCAAAAAAGATATTTACATTTTAAAATACCAGTGATATCACACGCACCGCGTTACGATTTATGATTGATTGAACTNGTAATAAATTTGCTAATCGGTCCTGTCGTGTTATTTTAACAACACTTTAATTGCACCACACTGTCAGATCTGAAACATATGGACTATCAAATATATATATATAAAAACTACTACCATAAAGTTGCCTTTGTTTCTTCAGCGTTTAATATGTTTTCTTAACAACAATTTCCATAAACGGTTAAGAAGAGCATATATGACACCAGAAACATGTAACAATTTTATTCTTAACACACTTTATATTTATTTATACACATATAGTAAATATTTTTCTTTAAAAAAAAATATAATACTTATTCACATCTGGGTCTTTATAGCTGTATATCAGCGGCTGGATTCAAACTTACGCTTTACAAAATCGCATACTTCAATACAATTTTTACTAAACGACAGTCCCGTAATCGATTGCGCACACGCGTATACGGTACTGCATATGCCATAGGTGTTAAACGACTATTGTATAAATACGTATCAAAAGGTAATCTTTTTTTCCCGTTATATACGTGTTATTTTCCGCGTCAATAGGTATGTAGAGGTCGAGGGCATCCCCCTCCACACCGTACATCATCTGCATATATAATATAGCATAATGCATGGTGTTCACTATTGCATTGTAGACAAGTGCTAATAGCTGCAAAATAAAAAATACTGTCATAATAGCATAAATAGATAATCTTACTTTTGAAAATACTGAAATTGTTATACCGAATTTACAATCGATATGCTGCTTTAAAGCATTCTGTTAAACGAATGATATATAACGAAACAAGCATCTCATTAGTTGCTTTGAAATCATGTACATCTAAATTGGCACGCTGGTGAGGATTAACTCCCACTGCATATTGTCAAATTGGGAAACGTCCACATAATTGCTCTGACCCCCGAAACACAACCCGAACTAATACTCATTCACATGGTTTCACCATCAGTATTTCAAATTGTTTTACGAAATCTGACTGTGCTTCCTCAACCTTTCATAAAATAACGACTATTCAATAATTATTATTGCAGTGAATAATAGAAGAAGAAGCCTGCAGCTGTAAATACCACGACAGGATATAACACAGCTAACGTGGCACCAACAGCCGAACGTTTGATAGGCGCGATACTAGTATCATGTAGAGTGAACCCAGCAACGAGCGGGATACCAGTTCCATATAAAGTGAACCCAGAAAGGGTTAAATGCGACTCTTTTCCGTCTGAAACATAATGTTGTGATATCGATAAGAATGCATTTAACCAAACGTTGTACTATACAGTTAATAATAAATTCAATGTTGCTAATGATTGATGTTTTGTCTAAATATGAATACGAATAACAGTTCGGAAAGTGCAGTATTCTGTCAAGCGATATTCCATTATTTATGGTTACACACGGTTGGGAACCACGTATAGACGCTTTCAAATATGTAAATATATCATATATTATTTAACATACATTATACGTTTGATGAAATCCATGTTAATATTTACCATTTTCTAATATTTCTGAAGTAAATAAAAACGAACCTTTGTTTTGTCAATTAAATGTATGGTGTGCATTAAATCTTATTCATTTTAGTGCTATTACCAGGAATCCCTAGCTCGATTGTCCATATTCCTGATCCATCCTCATCCCAGAAGTTCACAGACCGCATCCATACATCCTTGATAACATCAGCAGACTCAACTTGGCCGGCGTCGATTAGAACTGAGCGCGTACCACTTGGTGAGGTAAGCAGAAGCCTCGTGCTACTAGGATCGGTCACTCCGAATGTTACACGAACCCTGACAACCTCGACCTTGGTAACACAAGCTGAACCGTCCGTGCAGGTGATGTTGATTGTGCATGTATGCATATTGCAACTACAATGAGAAGAAAAACATCAGTTTACTTGTTACTTGTATATTTTTATATGCCTATACCATGCCTCGCACAGTTGTTATTCTGCTGCTCTGGTGTTTCTTAACCATTCAGTAAAACAGTGTGATTAAATCTAATTACAATTAACTTTAATGCCTTTTAATTTGAATGACAAAGCTAAGAGGTAAATATGTATTTAGTATTTACACGTGTGTGTTTTGAGATTAAATGTGGACGAAGCGGGAAGTTAGGTTAGCCAACAACCAGTTTAAACCCCCAATCTTTGAATTCAACGCTCCAATGCGTCTACCATAGCTTTTATTATCATTATCACCACGCTTTTTAAAAAGCGGGGGGGGGATATTGTGGTTATCTCCGCCGTCCGTCCGTCCGTCTGTCCGTCCGTCCGTCCGTCCTGGCCACTATCTTCTCATACACTATTAGAACTAGAACATTGAAACTTACACACATGGTAGCTATGAGCATATGTGCGACCCTTCACTATTTGGAATTTTGATCTGACCCCTGGGTCAAAAGTTATGGGGGTTGGGGTGGGGCCGGGTCAGAGATTTTCACTCATTTTTGTTAGGTTATTTTACATTTACTTCTTCATTTCTACACCGATTCACTTCAAATTGATACTTGACCTCTCTTATGACAATACGGTCAATCTCAACCATGCATGGCCCCATTTCCAACCCTGGGGCGCCCCGNTCTACTGTCCAAGACCAATGCACATGTGAAGTATCTAGTCAATCCGTCAATTGGTTGACGAGTTATTGATCGGAAACGTTTTTTGCATTTTTTGTTACAGTGACCTTGACCTTTGACATAGTGACCCAATTTCAAGAGGGGTCATCTACTATCCAAGGCCAATGCACATGTGAAGTATCAAGCCAATCGGTCAGTTCGTTGACGAGATATTGATCGGAATTTTTTTTCACACTTATTGTGACAGTGACCTTGACCTTGGACCTAGTGACCCCAATTTCAATAGGGGTCATCTACTGGCCAAGGCTAATGCACTTGTGAAGTATCAAGCCAATCGATCAATCCGTTGACGAGTTATTGATCGGAAACGATTTTCACACTTATGTGACAGTGACCTTGACCTTTGACCTAGTGACCCAAATGTCAATAGGAGTCATTTACTGGCCAAGGCCAAAGCACACGTGAAGTATCAAGCCAATCAGTCAATCCGTTCACAAGTTATTGATCGGAAACGAAACGGTCTACCGACAGACAGACCGGCAGACCTTCATCCAGCAAAACGATATACCCCTTCTTCTTCTTCTTGCATAAAAAGGTATATACTTTTACCTGAAAGCGTTTGGTGACGTCCATTCAACAACTAACAATGACTCAACCGGCTTCCAAGAAGCTGCTAACGTTGTAGCTTTCTTTGCATTGAGCAAACCGAATCCAAACACACCATGATCTGCAATTCGTTTGAATCATTTTAACCTTTACTAATCTAAGACACAAATAAAAGACTTAAGGTCGATATCAATAACAAAGCAAAACTCCTTAGTAAACCATTTACTTCATTTAAGTTTAATAAAAAACAGTACCTGCGAAATATAACAACATTTATATATTATTGTCAGTATTAAACGTAGTAAAAAAAATCAATAAATAAAACCATTTCCAGTTCTGCTAGCTTACTAATTAGAGTGGGAGGGTCAATGACCGTTGATCATGTAATCGTTATTATGAAATACTTAAACACGTAAAACTCCGCACAGTCAAATAAAAAACAAAACCATATTGGTATTACATTTACTTACAGAATAACCCTGCCCCATTCTGGTGGAAGTTTGCTGCCTCGTGTGTCACGCTTTGATGTTCAGATGACCTTACAAGTATGTGCATAACATCTCTCCGCGTCAGTTGGGGACTGTAGTCAAAAGTAATGTCGATTTCTTTAAATACATAAAAAAAATAAGGATCCAGTATGTAATCCATGATAAAATCTCCACAAAAAAATGACGTCTTATATGTCTTTATTAGACGCGAAAAACTCAGTATCAACATACTTAAGAGCATTCAAGCATGCACATTTTGAAATTATGCTATGTAAAAATAAAAAAATAAACTATTATCCCCAAACTTTCGCTGCAATCGAGCTTAAATAAAAAGGTTAAAAACACAATACACGTATTTAATGTGAATTTTGAGTTCAAGTATAATTGAAATATTCAACATAACATAAATATCAGCAAAACACCAGCTACATATTTATAAGACTATCAACTATAACAGATATAACGCTAATTAACCGGTAATTTAAAACTATTCACCAGCCTTCACATCTCATGAAACATAAAACAGAAAAATAAAAACAAAACAATCATTAAAACAGAATTTCATTATTTTGGAATATAATTGCTTTTTTTACAGATTTACTTAGTTTGTAGCACGAGTGCAACGATTGCAGAGACGATGGCTGTCGAAGCAGAGGAACCTCCGAATTTTTCACAAGTCTTGCCTTCAGGTATTCCTGATGTTGTCATCTAGAAATGTGTAGCGAAAACTTCCTCTCGTGTAGCATATGATTAACTTCTATAACATTTATATAATGTGCAGGAAGGAACATCGTGTGTATACATCAGGAAACCCGAGTAACAGGAATATATAAAATAGTCAGTTCATATTTATGGAAATAATATTACTGAATAAAATCAATAATTTCTTTTACTTAACATTTCTAAGTAAGATAAGAAGTATGCAATTGTGGACATGCTTACCAGAGTTTTTGTATTCAAGGATTTTCCTTCAGACAGGGCCGAAGTTAGGACGGCTGCGCTGTTGGAAACGGTATTCGGTATACTTCCGTTATAACCAACACTGCTGACGACAACGGTGAAGGGGTTGTTTGCAAGGCCATTGCCTAGTTCACCCGATGGAAACAAGTAAAGAGAACCTCTACCATGTCGTCCCTGTAACATGCCGTTAGGTACATGTATAGTCTTTGATACACACGTTACATTCTTACTAGATGCATTTCGTACAAAATAGTATGGGTTTACCTTCTGATTTAATTTTTCGATAAAGGAATGCGCTTCTCTTACTGTTATCGGATCAAATACTACGTGTGAAATCTCAAAATAAAAGTGATGTGTATATAATCTCCAACCAACGTGTGTTTTCTAAACTTTTAGGAATTTTGGTTTAGATATATATTTAGCACAAAACCTAACCGTTTGACTTAATAATACTTGACAAAAATGAGAATGGATCCCATGGCATAAATCTGTTATATATGTAGATAAATATTTAAATAGTTAAATATAATTATTATACGGATACAATTTGTAGAATGAAAATTAATTGTGAATATATCCTTACATTAATCGACCCTGTCTCAATGGCAGCATTAGTGGCAAACCCGCTTTCTTGAAATTGATCTTGAAAAGCAAACCCATTGGTGAATATGGATATCTCATTCTGCATGAAGGACAGCCCAGCCGCGACATGATCCATCGCCATGCATGGTTTGCACATCCTCGAAGCGTCTACTGTCGCAATCTTGTACACTGTCAGGAGGACATGAATAATGTGTTTATTATGTTGTTATATAATAAATAAATCACAATATAGTTGTATCTCGATTAAAGCAGAACGCGGAACCGTATTTTCTTTTATACGATGTGTTTGTTTCATTAGTTTACAATGTACCTATTTGTGCAGATAATTGTTCCGTTTTTGGTTCATATCGTAACAACAATAGGCGTGTACATGTTTAAAAAACTAACAGCATTGACTACAGTTTTGAGTATATCTAGGTGTGCTTTATTGGCTATATCCGGAAGATCAGTCTGCAGTAGAATATTACTTTTCTTTGTATGACACGTTATCGATGCTCTGTTTTAAATCTACTAGTTATACAAAAAAAATGGAACTCCGGAAACATTATCAGGAGGGAAATATTGGTTAACATACGCCAGTCTTTTACAAAGGGAAAGTGAAAAAAAAAGTTTGCATAGGTTTACCTGCGATTTTGGCTTTATTGGCGATCCCTTTACCACACTCATGACTGGTGTCACCGGAGGCAGCAATAAGACCGCACATGTTTGTACCGTGACTGAATAAGCAATGTTAACCATGTTTTGTAATATTTTAAACTTTGAAAAAAAGAAAGTTATATCTCCGACAAAATTACTTAACGTTTTATTTCATACCATGAGCATACAAAATAATGTTGGTAACACTAAGTACATACACACATATTTACCAACTTTTGAATCAATTAAAAGTAGATGTTGCTATTGAAATGCGAACCAATTTATCCTGTGACAATTGCAATGTGTGAACCATCACTGAACTAAAGCTTAGTTAATAAAGAAAACTGTGAATTTATTGTGAAACATCACGAAAAATAAACAGCTCGCCAACATTAACTTTATTCTGACCTTAATTCAGTATGCATTCAGTTTAGTTTCGTAACGATAAATTTAATGACGGTCTGGAATAGAATAAATCAAATTAAATACGAAACATGGCAACTCCACGAAACCAGATTTTTAACGCTAGGTCTGCATGAAGGAACATACATTTTGCAAAAAGAGTTTATATGTGAAGAATAAATGTTAGCGAGCCATATGCATATTTTTCAATTAAAGTTCAACTTTAGACGGTAAATTAAACATGCATTTATTTTTCGAATAATTATACAAAGTTAAATGCATTTAATGAAAACAATACATATACTGTACTCGGCATAAGACATGGACTCAATGTAGTCCCTTTGATAGTCTGGGCTCACGTCGGCAGATGCAGATACAAAGTTACGACTCAGCCCTTTGTCCTGCAAATCAAGATTTTAAGTGGATTAAATTCCATAAAGACCGGTGGATTGTTAATTGTGTGAACGAAACCATAATAGAACATAACAGAACACGACATGACATATTGTGTTACCAACTTGTAAAATTAGACGAAAAGTAATTTATT
Source organism: Dreissena rostriformis (assembly GCA_007657795.1). Classification (NCBI taxonomy): domain Eukaryota; kingdom Metazoa; phylum Mollusca; class Bivalvia; order Myida; family Dreissenidae; genus Dreissena; species Dreissena rostriformis. The sequence goes on from VMBQ01004625.1 coordinate 58,642, forward strand.
CACTGTAAGATCATACTCGATGTAATTCTGAAATGGAAATCGACATGAAATAGTGTTAAACAGAGATTACTTGCAATGATATTTTTTTTCAAAGGCCTAGTTTAATTATATTTTCTCTCCATGGCGATATTTCACTCTCTGTATTTTTTTCTGTCGTTATACTTGTATATCTGTAATCAATCCTATCAGCTGGCTGATCAATTTGTGTGTATTGTTTTAATAATAACAAAATATTGATATAATCAAAAGTAGGTGTACAATATCCCAGATTGTTTTCTTCGGGATGGGTGTGGTGGTGAGAAAACATATAAAGAAACCTTCCAGAGAAAGTAGCCGCAAAATGTGTGGACTTACAATACACTCGGTTATGAATTCGTGTTCTATTTTCACACCAACATCTAGTACAGCCACTGTGATTCCCTGTCCAGTTCTGTTGTCTGCCCAGGCTTCTTCAATCTCCATGCCAAACTGTTGAGCTCCAGAATTGTCCGTTCGCGCCTGGAAATGAGTCAGTGTTTTAATATTCATATATGACAACACAGAATTTTATTATGCATATAATGGTGTTTCCAAAGTAAACAAATATAACATCCATTTTACTTGACGAGCGTGTGTGTACATTCGAAAAGTGCACCAAACGTTTCGTTCTTTATGTGTTTTTTTAGAATAATGATAATTGTCTATCTTATATAACATGTTAAATGTGAGAAAGATAGTGAAAATAGGCTTAGTATTTGCCCTTTTACTGAATGTGCTTCTTTATCGTTCAAACAGCTCAGTCTAGTTTCGAATATTGCAGATCGAATTTCGAAAACATACTTCTAAGTTTTCTACATGTTCCTCGCTTTGTACGGGTTCCAACGACACCTCTTTGACTTGCTCTATATTTACAATCTGCAATAAATCAAAACAATGTTACTCAATTGAAAGATACGCTAAGTTATTATATTGTCAGTTATTGCACCCCATTGTTTAAATAAATCATCATCGATACAGTTATTAACAAAAACTCATCTTTCCAGGTCCATAAACAATTTATTTAAAGAAGCATATATAAATATACGATTTACATTTTTTTTCAAACTTCACTTCTCGCAACAGCTTTGTATTTTGAAACATAAAATGGCTACTATAACTGTTATGATAATATATCAAACCCTTTACGTATTTACCTATACTTAATAGTATTCAAAAGATGCCAACCGGGCATTTTTATTTACATTTTATTATTTTTTGTACATCATACTCATATGTATAGGCATTGACGATATGTCTAATGTACATTGAATAAACTATAGAATGCATTTGCTATAAACAAGCCTTATTTGTATGCCTCCGATAGAAGACCATAAACACTCTTTTCTCTATATTGCATCAAATACACAACTTTACCAAATTACAGATGCTATGCGACTGCATTTTCATCCAGTTTTATTATGAATAATGTGTAGAAATTGAACTGATGCATCTGTATTTCGTATTCAACAAAAACCGACTAATAATGAATACAATTTTAAAAAGGCGTTTCAAGAAAGAAACATGTCACTTTATAAAACATGTATAAATAGTGTCGGTCGTCTTGAAAGAATGCATGTTAACACCGAAACTTATGAACCTTTTTATATAGATCATGACCTTAAAAAGCTTATAACGTTAACGAATTTTGAACGATGTCTTATTCCAATAGTGTTAAACAGGATGCAATCACGATGCTTCGTTTGCATAAAGTCATGGTTGAATAACCGAGTCGCACACGGATCTTAAAAGTACAACGCTATATATGTCAGTTAATGTTTTCTTGTTAAAGCGTAAATCATTTAAGATCTATGGTGGCATAGAACTGCCAACCGATAACCACATAAGTTTCGCGATAATTATTACGTTAACCACGTCAGCATCGTTTTTTTTATATTGTATCTTGTTAGTGTTTGTGATATTTGTAGTTAAACTTAACTTTAAGTGGTAACAGGAATATTAACGTGTTATGATTTACTTTAGTAATTAATCTTCGCAAACAATATCGCTTTATTCTGATAATTCTGAAGACCTTGGGCGCGAATCAAGTAGTATCACGAAAAGTATCGTATTGAGATAAAGAATAATATTTCCAGATAATGACTATCGAAATATTTATTATGTAACACGATTTTTTTTCGCGAACGCCGAGTTGTAAGCGCTGTAATTATAGCGAATCTTAACTGGTAACGAAATTGTATCGTGTTGAGGTTAACGTTAGCAAGATATTGCGGAAACTCGGGCAAAATCCAACATTTAAGTGGAAAATGTAGTACATAACTGCACATCTCTTGTCAATAATATTCTCTTCATCAAAATGAGCCATGATTCTCCGAAAATAAAATCTAATGTAACTTATAAACTTATAGGCATTTAGTTTATTAATACACTAACAGACATATTTTGGTAAACGGTAACTTAATATTCAGATAATTGTCGCGCTAAGTAAGTAGTGACTTGAATATTTGTTGCGAGTTAACTAGCTAACGTTATATTTTTCGCGAAGACTGTGTGTTGTACACGATACGTAATTGGTTTATGGTGAAACTTAAGTGGTAATCGTAAGGCAGTTATATTTCACCGTGAACATGCGATGCTTTTGTGTTCATGACTATACATGCGGCAGCTATTACTCATCAGCCGCAAGGAGTTTCGCTACCATATTTGAAGATACATTTACAAACCAAACATACTCAAACGTGTTCAATCACATCTGCATCACTATGAAATCGAAATTAACTCGATTTTTAGTTGTTTATATCAAATATTCGAGTATCGAATACTTAAATTAACATAGAAGGTGTCAAGCTAAAATTCTTATAGATAAAGAAAATGATGATTTACAATTTGTTACGTAAAAAATACAATGTTAAATGTTTGCGTGATTACATTTGTTTATGCGTTACTACTCTTGTTTAGTGTGTGCAAATACCTTGTCGTTCGCACTGTGGATAATCTGTTGCAACTTGTCCGCGGGTAAAGCTCCGCTCATATTTCGGTGCCGAAATACGTAAAAGTCTGGCATGATCTACAACCCATATGACTTGAATAAACAATGAATTTCATGATTTATCAATCTACCTATTACTTAAACTATCTATAATTGCAATGCGCATGTTGATAATGTGTGTATCGATACTTTTTACGGAGCAATAAGGAAAATGCATAACATTGTTCAGCCTACGATACTGGATACAATAGCACAACCCGTATCAGGCATTCCATCTCCACTTAAACTTTACAACAGGTTTAACGTTATGTTATTCTTAACCATTAAGGGTTATCTAATATGAAGTTACAAAGTGTTCACAGAACAAACCTATAGTCATAAACACATGGGAGTTTAAGAATGTTTATCAACTTGCTTTTATATTAAAGGCATATGCATTAACGGTATTGAAAATGGACCTATATAATTAAAGAATTTATAGAATGTTTATTGGTTAAAGCACCATAGGATGTCAAATTTTCTGACGAAGCCAATGTGCACGAAGCTGATTCACCGTCACGTATTCTATATATATGCATTTAGCATTTGACTTTGCTCAATAAGTTTTATTACATTCTTCCAAACAGTGTAAAAGCGAGTTAATTGTAAGACAAAGAATGCGTACTAATGTAAACAGTAATGTTAATTATATTCTAACTTAATTACAACCTCTAATAACATGAATACTGAGCATGATAGACTCGCTTACTGACCTCGTTTAAGAAGGAATAATATTCTTGAAGCGCTTTCTTCACATAGTCAACATCCACTTTGTTTATTTTAAACATGAATCGATCTGTATACGTCCAATTATTTCCCAAAACATTTACACAAATGCATAAATAAAACATAAACGCGATTAAAACCAATTTCCCCATGTCGCTAACTTTAACAGCCTATACACAAGCTTTACCGTGATCTAACGTGTGTGCAGAATAAATAATGAATAGCTGTAAACTGACACCGATTTTTCATTGACAACTCGTGCAAATAGTATCCTCATGTTTGCGGAATATGTCTAGTATATTCAAATGACATTTTTTTTTATTTTGCTGAATTAACATTGATTGGTTTTATAAATTCCTCTGTTGTGCAATCTCCCATCAAATTGGCTAAACTGGAAGTTTAAATGGGCGCATGTTTCGGTATGTTTGAGTAAGTAATAGGGATATACATTTAATCACTTATTAAAATATGTGTCGATATAGGCACATGCAATTAAAATGTGCTAGCTTCAGACTGGGCCACGTGATTATAACGGATGCATAGCAAATGTTTCAGTTTTTGACTTTGATGTGCTACTTGCAGTTATTACGAAGGCATGTGAACTGTTTCAGTTTCAGCCAATGTCTGTTGAATATTATTTAACAAATATATATTAAAACAACCTAGAAATATATTTTCACGGACATGTACATATACAAATGTGTTTACGTACTGCGTGCGTGCTTCCATGCGTACGTGCGTGCTTGCGTGCGTTCATGTTTTCGTGTCCGTTCGTCCGTCCGTCCGGATTACGTACATACCAACAGACTCAAATGCATACATACGTACATACGTGCATACGTGCATACGGACATACATACGCACATACGTACAAACGCACACACGCACATACGCACATACGTACATAGGTACTTACGTTATTGCATGCGTAAGTATGTACCTACATGCTTTCATAAATACGTACAGACACATTTACATACGGACAAGCGTACACACAAACGTTCATATGTACATACATACATCAGTATATGTCTATATGGGTTAACATCCATATATGTTTACATGCGTGCACACAAACTTACACTCATATATACTTACATGCTTACATACAAACCTATTTAAATACATATAATACACGCATGCATACGTACATACGTACATGTACATACGTACGGACATACGTACTACATACTTACATACATGCAAGCGTACATGTGTCGATACGTACATACATGCTTACTTGTGTGCATACATACTTACATTCATATATGCTTAAATGCGTACATACATACATGAATACATACGTATGTACATACGTAAGGACATACGTAGATACATACTGACATTCATACAAGCGTACATACATACGTGAATACGTACATACATGTATGTTCACATGCGAACGTGGGTTAATGTATACGTGCATACATGCATACGTAAAAACGCACATGCCTACATGCATACATACTTACGAACATATAAACATGCGTACATGCGTTCATAGGTAGATATGTTTGATTTAGAATTGTTGAGTTTCTGACCTTAATTTTCCGAAAAGCGTTCTTAAGGAAATTTCAGTTTAATGCATTATCGGAAAAAAAATGGTATTGTTTTGTTTCAGTGTACATTCAGTTCGATTAAGCATTCTTTAAAGTGTATATCAACAATGCGAGAGTCATGCAGTATTGGCAATAAGGCAACTATTTTGATTAATCAATATTAGCATCGCTCTGAGAAAACGGGGTTAAATGCATGTTCGTAAAGTGTCGTCCCAAATTGTCCAGTGCAGTCCGCACAGACTAATCAAGGACGACACTTTTCGCCTAAACTGGATTTTCGCTTAGAGGAGACTTCATTGAAACAAAAATACCGTGAAAGCGGCGAGTGTCGCCCAAGATTAGACAGTGCAGTCTGCTTTACGCACATGCATTTGACCCCCTTTTCACAGAGTGAGGCTCATAGGCAAAGTGGTCAACAGTCACAACAGTCAACAGTCACTAAGAATCATTCGACTTAAAAAAAAACACATAAATAACTGTATATACTTCCGAACAAAACATGTGATACGGTGAACTTTATTTCTAAAAGAGACAATGCCTCATCAAAAATAATAATAAATGATATGTATTTTTATGCTACAAATCACAAATAACAATAAGTATACATTACAAATCACCACACCGATGTCAAACAAACTGCAACTGTATAGCAATAACTATTGTTCACAAACTTACAGAAATAATTTGACATTAAAAAGAAAACGTATAGATTATTAACTAGTGAGTAAACGTTAGATAATTCCACTTTTTATGACAATTCAACGAAAATGTAACCCTTCTCTGCGTACAACGTGACAATTATAAATCTTGGAAAACCCTTAATCTGCATGCTCTAAAAGCTTCAGTTGAGGCGCAAATAATACATAAATAACTATAACAACATTTATTCAGAAATGAAGCTTATACAATCGCATAGCCAATACAGATTTGTATATGTTCAATAAACATGTATCGCGCAGAACATATGAGACGCGGTCTGCGAAAAGGCGGTTTAATGCATGCTGTTCTCATAGGCTAATCAGAGACGACACTTTCCGCCTCAACTGGGTTTTTACTAAGAATATACTTTCTTTAAACAAAACAATATCATAAAAGCAGAAAGTCTCGTCCCTGATAAGCCTGTGCTGTTTCTCATAGCGCGACTCATATATTTACAATAAACGTTATTCGAAACTCAAAGAAACCCTAGGTACAAACAAATTAATACTGTTATATGCACGTCTGCCATCTTAATATTCGAATATTAGCAAAATAATTTGGGTATCTTTAGTTAGATCACTGAATGATAATACCTTATTCAATAGATTAAGGTCATTTGTATGTGTACCATGTGTAAATGAGCGGGATTTTTTGTACTAAGTTCCGAAAAGCAATTGCTAGATCACAAACTAAAAGATTATTCTATTTAGTGAAAATATCCAGTAAAAATGTCATTTCAATGCCAAACAAAAGTTATATGTTTATATGTATATATACTGAACTTGATACTTCAAACTGATTTCATTTTGTCATTTTGCGTTTTCTCGGAGATACGCTCGTTTTCATTTCTTCAATTTCTTCCAGGAGTTGTTTTTCTCTTTCTCTAAGTTTCTTGGTTTCCTCGTCTCCGATGTTTTTAGCAGAACGCAATTGACCAAGGTGACCTTTAACCTTATCAAGCTCCTTACGAAGCTTGTCTATGTCGTTCTGTAGGCAACTCTCCAACTCTAGACGCCTGCTTTCTTCGTACGAAGCCTTTTCTCTTTCCCGCTTCAGTTCTTCAGCTCTCTTCCGTAACTTTAGCTTTAACGCGGATATTTCACCTTCAAGTTTTCGTATGTCTTTTTCCTTTTGCTCAACGTTTGCAAGAGCCTGTAGAATAACATATACATCTGATATACTTTTTAATTATTTGTTTATGGTATTCAGAACTAAGAAACTTCGACTAACTACAAGCTGTATTTAACTATATTGTTAACTGAATATGGAGATTTTTACTACATCTAAATTTACCTTTTCCTACACAAATAACCATTACTATACACGAGTTAATTACTGGACACCATACTAACTTTAGCGCTTATAAAAACACAACGGATAATTACCACTATAAATATGTAGACAATAAATCTTATATAAACAAAGTAAATTAATTTCAGCAGAAACGGTTATTGTTCAATTAACGCATTGACTAATAATTCGATAATTTGAGCCGCGCTTTGGAAAAACGGGGCTTAATGCATGTGCGCATAAACTAATCAGGGACGACACTTTCCGCTTTTATAGTATTTTTCGTTTGAGGGAAGACTACTTAGAAAAAATCTGTTCTTAGCGGAAAGTGTTATCCCTGATTAGCCTGTGTGGACTGCTCAGTCTAATCTGAGACGACACTTTACGCACACGCATTAAGCCCTGTTTTCCAAGAGCGTGGACTATTTACTTGCTGAGACTTAACGTTCTGTTGCTTCTCCTTCTCCAGCTTGGTAAGTATCATTTTCTTTTCATACTTAAGTTGAAGAAGTTCTTTTTCCTTTTGGTTCAATTGGTCTTGAATCTCTTTTACCTATAATGTACAACCCGAAAACAATTAATTAAAATGATGACTCTTATATGACAGTTGATTCATTATGAAATAGGATTATTTCGTCCCAGAAGGTATTCTAACCGAACAAATTTTAAAAATAAACATTAAAATGCTGCTATTGAATTGATTAAGTCTTCATTATGTTTCAATTCGTTATCATCGCTAATTCATATGAATGAATGCTAGCGGACGTATATTTAATGTCAACACATATTCAATAGTATCATGTTATGCAAGCAATCTAGTGTTCAAGAGGCCAATATCAAATGACGAGTGTATGCTGCACGCTTTCGCACTTGTTTTTATAATCTCTATTAAGCTGCTGAGTAGTGTATAGTAACACGCATTTTGTTTTAACCATTTACCACTCAAATACGCACTTTGACGCACTTTGACGCACTTTGGAAAATCAAATTAAATTAAAAACCTTTCTTTCAAGATTCAAGTTTTAAATGGTTCATTTCCAACCCTAAGGCAGTGATGAGCAGCAAACAGCGTAAAACCTGAACTGACTGCGAGTCACTCGCAGGCTGTTCTGGTTTTATTCTGGTTGCATATAGCCATTTTCACTTTGCTTCTCAGTGGGAAAGGTTTAACCTTCCTCACCTTCATCATCTCGGAATCGACGGCTCGTTCTGCTGCCTTCGAAGCCATCCTCTCGAACTCAGGCCTCAGCTGCTCGATGGCAAGTTTGACCATTTGCTTGGTAAACGTGCTCACCAAACTGTAATGACTCAGATACTGCTAATAACCGAAACCGAACTGAACAATATCCGAAGCGTTAAACTTTAATAACAGTTTTGAGAGTTTTGTAGTGGATTTAGGATATTGTAGAGGTAACAATTATACATATATTCTTAAATAAAAGGATAGCTTGGGTTAATAAGAATTTATCTCCTGATAATGTATCTGTAGTATCATAAACTCTCTATATATTTGAATGGAGAGGTTGCATTGATAGTTTTTTTTCTAATTCTTAAATGCATACGCTATATATGTCGCTTAACTGATGAATTAACAGTTTTATTTCAGGATGCATGTAATGCATGAATCACACTCTTAGTCCATTCATCACAAAATTCAATTAATACTTTTTGTTTACAAACACGTTCGTAACATCTATTGAATGCTATAACTTTCAAATGATACAATTCGCACATACACAACTTCATATCATAAGGAAAAATGCATGTACATTTAATTGCCGTACATTGCAAAGTGTGGGAGAACTTTCCCGGATAAATTAGCGTCTACGGACAGACAGACGGATAAATTCACAGATGGATAGAGAGTCGGACAAAGGTCCATGGTGATTCAATTGTACTCTCATTAACATAGTATCAAGGATACTAAAATTAGCTTTGTCCTTAAAGATAGCAATCTGGTTCTAGTCCACGACACTCCGTCTCAAACAGGTTATGTGTGCTAAGATACTTAGAACCAGTTCAATACTCGATAAGACTGCTGACAAGCAAATCGCAACAGACCGACGCACGAACGGAGAGACGCATGTATAAATCGACGAATACAACGATTACTATAAAGCCGTTTACCTACGGAACATATACCATGAAGTCCGTAACAAAAAATATTACCCCAAGCTCTTATGAAACTCCGCAAAGTCTTTCGCCTCTTCTTCTGTCATCTCGTCAGCATCCACGTGTTCTGATGTGAGAAAACGATATGAATATTTAATTGCATAATTTGTTGATACCAGTGAAATTTATCTAAAATGTATGCCTGATAGACTAATTCGTGTATATTATGTTTTTGTGTGTGTTAATTATGCTTACATTTTAGCCTTTGTTTCTGACATAAAAATGTGCCTACGTCAGTAAAGGATCTATCAATTACGATGATCATAGTTGCATTTTAGCAACTATATTTAATGTATAATATATTAAACTAAGTAGAATAATACATGCACAGCGATATTGAGTAACATTTATTTGTTTCAAATAGGTACCACTTGTAAGTATCACGAATGTATATCACAGTGTCAATCGTTGTAAAAATTCAATTGCATTTAAACGCGTATTACCTTTCTCCCTGTCTATCTTATTTGAATCAGACATCATTCTAAAACAATAAAGAATATGCACCTGTATGTAACATTCATGAAGTTTTAAACATACACAAATACCAATAAATAAATAAGATTTTCTCAAAGAAAACGTTGTACCTTTTTTTCTACATATCATCAAATATACACATACATTTAAAATAGACACATCAATTAAATATAATCAAATAATTTAACACTCAAATTAAATTATTCCTACCATATGGATTCTTAATTCCCTCTTTCTGTACTTCTCGTCGGTTAAGAATAACATGTTATGCACATTCAAAAGCGAAATGTCTCTTATCATTCTGCAAACAAACATGGTAATATATTATCCCCTGATAATCAGGACATTGAAAGTCGTTGATTAAATTACATATTAATTAAAAAGCAAACACACTCGACGTAACGAAGACCTGTTATTTAAGCAACAATGTTTACAAATCGATAACAATATCTATTGAACAGTCGTTCACATGTTTTAGCGCTATAGCAAATTTTACACGGCGAGAGGATATGGAGATTTAGCAAGGAGTCGAAAATAATCACAACCCAACATGCAACATATTCATGCATCCGTGAAAGAAAATTAAAATGTTACAAAATAATAAGTACGCGCGATATCAATTTTTAATCTAGTTATCTACACATTATGTGGATGCTAATTCCTCAATTGCAAGATAACATCAAAAGTAGGATGACCATAATTTATATATTTCTATTGTTTTACATTATAGAAACAAGATATATCTTAATAACATCTTTTCAAAGAAATAATTTGGTAAGTGTCTGTACTAACATGGGCAGTCGTAATGTACATTAAATTTCGAACATAAATATTTTGAAAATGTATTTATATGGCAAAAGACAATCAGAAGATCAGATTAAACGGAAAATCGACCCTGCGACTTGGATTGTAAAGCTTTTGCTTAGTCACCGGACCACGGATGCTCTACAATGTGGAATCACACCGTATTACGCGTCACGTCGATGACAGAGTGTGCCGTCGATGACAGACAGTTGGACTCGACCCCGAACAACAGGTAGGTTATAAATTCGGTCGGTATAATTATATCACGCAAGTAAGGCAAAAATCATTGCTACGAACATATTGTCCATTGACTGAGGACGCCACCAGGTAATTTTGGACTCTTTTTAAGTTTTTTTAAGAAATGTTAAAATCATTTAAAGAAATGTATTTACAGGTGTTTGCGAGTTGCGCCCGTTAAACACTTACGTGCAAACGCCGATAGCTACGTTATCGGCTGCCATAACGTGTATATTATAATGGTAGCGGTTGTCTCGTTGATGAAGGCAAAGTATTTGACTGACATTCATGAAATTTGAAACACTTGTATGGCTCAATGTGCCAAGCATGTCTAAAGTGTTTCACGGCTATATGGCGTCGTATAACGACCGGACTGACATATTTCGACGGGTGTCGGTGAGCTCTACAGATGTGTCACGTAACCGACCCTCCCAGTGACGGCATTGACGTTACAAATGACGTCACAGTTGAAACTTATGACGTCAATGGCATGGATATTTGATGTCCTATAAAGACCGGACTGACTTCATTCGATGGGTCTCGGCGAGATTTAAAATGTATCAAATGTCGCGACTGTATTTACGTGCGTTTGCGAGCGGCGTCCGGTTAACGCTTAAGTAAAAACGCCCATACTACGTCATCGGCCGCCACTCAGTAAATGTTATAATGGAAGCGGTTGTCTCGTTGCTGTAGGCAAAGTATTTTATCGACATTCAAACAACTTGGCACACTTGTTTGACTCAATGTACCATGCATCTATCCGTTTTGAGATACGAAATTGCAACGAGCATTTCAGCCAATCGACTGTCACTCGATCACCCCTTGTATCGTTATATAGCCCGTTTTTTCAGTTGTCCAACATTATGTCTTACAGCAGCAATGATGGCAAGAACAAAGCAGACATAGTTCACCTCAAACTCTTATGCACACGCGAATCGGCCATTTCCACAGGTTCTTATCGACCAATCAGATTTCACCACCGACCAATCAGCGTTAAGCAGTCCTAAAGTGGATTTGCCGGTCACCACGTAGTACTCGTTGTTTTTAAAGAGCCCGACAAAGACCCGTGTAAGTATTCTTCGGTCAGCAGCTAGATATTGGTTTCACTACATCGTCGAAGGAGGGTCGGATAGGGGAACTTCTGCGGGCGGCTCTACTTTTCCAGCGAGTACCGTCATCCCTCGAACCGGATGTTCTCTCTCGCTGACTCCTCTAAATCCCACAACTTGAGTATCGGGTCCCCAAGCGGAACGGTAATTGGCCGTAGATGGATGAAGATGTAGTGGTTTCGCCAGAAGAGGGACAGGGCAGCGGAGTAGGCGCGGCGTAGAGGACGTACGGGGCGGACCTGGGGCAGAGATGCAAACCATGACTTCGAGGGGTGGCCCTATGATTAAGGAAGTGTCCCAGAACGGCTGCACTTAGAACGCTCAACGCTCATGACTTCAATACTGACTTCCGATTCCAGAGCTCCGCTGTCATGGCTCTCCAAGAGGCCAGCGAGGCTTACCTAGTCGACCTTTTCGAGGAAACCAGCTTGTGCGCCATCCACGCCAAGCGTGTCACCATCATGCAAAAGGACATCCAGCTCAAACGTCGTATTCGCGGTGAACGTGTGTAAGCTTTTGTACTTGGCTCACACACAAACAACGGCCCTTTTTATGACCACATAACATTGCGAGAGAATATCTTTCAGTTGGTCAAAGTCAAGCAAACTTATTACCCAAGTACCCCATCACCACGTATATGCGTCAGAAACCCTAAAGTATACGTTCTTCCATTTCTGCATCTCATTTCATGAACGTACGCGATGCAATGACCCAAACGAAATGGCACTTTCAAGCATCTCGTTATTACTCTTACAGGCTAAATTACATACTGTTTCGTTTATAAGTGATTCAAAATATGGCATACAACACAAATCAAACATAGGTTCTGAATATTAAAACGTATCCGGCGAAGAACTCACGTGTAAAGTGGCAACGATTGAGATTTTTTTCACACCAAAATCGCATTCGGCCTCTACTTTACCACACCAGTACAAAACCATGCACTCACAGCACCATAAATAAAATTCGCGAAACGATTAACGGGCAGACATATAACATTCATTTCGTTACTTTTAATATAATGTTGAAGCTCGTACATTTTGGCATTGGAGTTATGAGTAACCCCTCGGGCGTTTGACGACATGACAGTAATATTGTTTATATTATTGGTACGTAATGTCGTATACATTGGGGAATGTGGGCTGTTGAATTGTCCTAACGTACGAGCTTAATGCTACTATAGTAACTTAGTTTATACCGTACGCATGGCGCATGAGAATGGTCGAGCTGTTACAGATGTGGAGGGGCGAATACGCGGGATGTTAGGGTTGTCAGCGCTGTTGATGGCGTTGTTGCCGTGTTGGTTGTTGCTGTTTTGGATGTTGTATCGATGGTATAAGGGTGCGCATTTGTTTGGATGTATCTGAGGTTCGTGAGTTGTTAGGTTGCTTTTGTTGTTGTTGTTGGTGTTGGGGGGGTTTAAGGTTTACATATTGTTTGTCTAATGAATTTGTAGCTGATGTTGATGCCGATCGCTTGGGCGGTGTAGGAGTAGTATGCTCGATATAATATTCCGCCTCGTTTTCGGGAAATTTGTTTATGATTATGTACAATATTTCTCCTTCAGATCTCCCAACCAACTGCTAATCTTTTTGTGCCAGATTCACGCGACAGTGCTAAGGCAAATGGTAAGTAACATTGCCTGGGCAGACCCACGAGGCTTGAGAACAGGATTGCCTATTGGAAGGGGGCGTAGCCTGATTGACCGTGGGGACTATTAGTGATGCATAGAGATTGACTACTCATATTTGCTTGTATAAATGGCTTTTCATATATCCAAACGTATAATAATAAAGATAATACTAACGATAAGACATTTACTATTCCACCAATATCTTACAAAACAAACATCGCTTCACACAGGGTTATACTACTTGGAGACCTTCAACGCTTAAGAATTACCTCCCCTGCAATAGAAAATATTTAAGGAAATCTGTATTCAAGCAACAATCGGAGCCTAAATATTTCTTTATGTGAATATGTTTTCTGGTGGAAATCAATTCGAAATTTTAACTCTATCTCAACTTAAATAATGCTTAAAGAGTTAAACAAAACCTTTAAAAAAATGCGCTTTTACTTGTATTAATTACCTCCCCTTACCTTATCGGCGCATAAGTGGGTGCACAGCGGGAATATTATATCCATGCCTGCGGTGATATAAGAATACATGTGTGGGTATTACGTGTGAACGGCTTGAAACAAGCCTTGCTACCCAATACTAGAGTAAGATAAATATTGTTGTCATAAAAGTAATTAATTATTCATATTACAATCTGTAGGCGCAAGCACCCTCCCGAGCTTCCTCCGCACGCTCTCCATGAATATTCGCTCCCCCTCGCTACTGAGGTCCCGAGAATCCCGTCTAGGTGCCAGTGACCCTTCTCTCTTATGTGTATCATTGATGCTACTGGAAACGTCTTTGCCACGTTGTGGCCAATAGAGTCCGCCATTCTCGCGAAACTCAGCGAATCGAGAGCGGCGACACTGAACGCCCACCTCTTACAAATGTCTGTCACTAACACTGTTTCAACGCCCCTGGCTCAAATCCTCCGACACAGGTTCACTATGTGCCACACTATCGTCCGCGGCTTCACTCTAGTCGATACATCGTTCCCCCCAAACACAATATTTCTACATCCGGGCGCCACACCAGCATACGCTACAACATCGCCTCATTCAAATCCATCACCCTCATCCCGCCCTGGCCGAAGAATCGATAACGGCATGTGTTTTAACATTGTGTTGCGGGCGCTGTCTGGTGGTAATCAATTCAGATTTATAACTCTATCCCAATTTAACAAACGAAATATTCTCCTGTATATGTTGGCTCTCCATATATCCAAACCCAGAACGATAAAGATAAATACTAACGATAAGACATTTACTATTCCACCAATATCTTATAAAAGAAACATCGCTTCACACAGGTTTATACTACTTGGAGACCTTCAACGTTTTAAATTAAGAATCACCTCCCTTGTAATAGAAAATAATTATATCTACATTCTACCAACAATCAGAATCTAAATATGTCTGTATCGGAACTTTTTTTTGGTGGCAATCAATTCAAAATTAACTAAATTAATGATATAGGAGAAAAAAAAATCTCTTAAAAAAGTCGCTATCACTTGTCATATATCTGAACAATCGACTATAAGACTATTATCACCGATGGTTTTCCCTCCGAGCAGGACAGTAAGAACGCTAGACCAGTGTGACTTGGGTATTACGTTCCTAGCAACATCAGGAAAAACCCGTTCTATTTTTAGACACTGCGCCTGACTGGGTATGGCATACTCTTGCGCGTCTGTGCACATCATTCGATTTTTTTCAATTGTACTTTATTTTTTTAAGAATGTTTTAATTAACGTGTTTTTTTGTGTGATGAGGTAAAATAATCGTTGTTTGTGTCACACCGTATTCCGCTGAGCATGTTGGCTCATGAAATACATCGTCATACAATCAACCGGAACACAACCCACCGGCACACCACACTCATGTAATATTCCACATAAATGTAACAAACTGTTGTAAAATCCCTTTCATAAAACTAATAATATTTTCATCAATACCACTTTCCCCTCCACCATTATTATATTCAATTTACGTCAATACTTAATCTATGTGTATGCTATTAATAACTTGTTTGATTTCAGACGGAGCAGAAGTGAGCAATGGTTTCCATTACTCGACGCTGCATGAGTACAAGGTCGACCTAACCCAAGACACCAGGAGTAAGCAGCAGCAGTAGCAGTAGCAGCAGCAGCAGCAGCAGCAGCAGAACAACAACACTCTACTAGTGCCAAACGTGGAACGGCTGGCAACAGTAGCGCCTAGTGAATCCGTTTTGGAAGTCCGCAACTTGTTATTAACTCATTTGTAAATAAGTCTAGCTCTGTGAAAAAGGGGTCTCCTGCATGTGCATAAAGTGTATTCCCATATTAGCCTGTGCAGTCCACACGGGCACTTTCTGCCTTAACTAAATTTGTGCTAAAAAGAGACTTTGTTTAAACGAAACATATCCTTAAAACGAAAAGAGTTTCGTCCCTGATTTGCCTGTGCGGACTGCACAGGCCAATCTGGAACGACACTGTACGTATATGCATTAACGCCCGTTTTCACAGAGCGAGGCTCAAATATATTTTTATACTATCAATCTGTTATGATTTGTACATGTTTCGAATGAGACCCATTTCGTTAATAATGATTATTTCCATGAGATAGGCAAATGGTAGTTCTAATTTTTAAATTTGGAATAATGTGTGTTTCGTCACGAAATAAAAAGTCAATTACATAGACTCGACGTTTTTTTTTTTAAATATTTTTTTCAAATTTCAATACCAAGCATTTCTTTAAATTGTATGTTTGTCTTCGAATTATTATTGTTGTAAAGAAATTGGCGGGAAAATAAAAGCAGATATCTTGACAAGTTTGTAATAGTCGATATGTATTTTTATTGTTTCGTATTTCTATCATGTCTTATTGTTTCTAATATTTATTCCATTCTTTGTATGCTTACAAACTATGTCAAATATAATACATTACACACCACTTTATTAATTTTGATTTATATAAACATACCGGTAATACGAAGTTTTTGTACTATACGTAGTTATATGGTACGTTGTACTTGGGTTTATATCTTTTTACGTAAAATTACAGTTTTTAATTACATTCAGACTTATGATATAACATGATATATGTCTCAAAGTTCCAAAACTCAACAAAACATGATATGTTCATGTACCAACATTTTGAGGTTGTTTTTTTTGTGTTTTTGGACAAAAAATTGAAATGCGTTCTTATTTCAATCGTAGGTTTGTGCCTTTGGGTCGTTAATACACATCGTTTCAGTTTCTTAAAGCAGTGTACATAATGTGTTGATTGGTGTTGTTGTTGTTGTCGTCGTCGAAATACATCACATATTTATGTGATACGTCATAGTAGAATTGTTATTTAACAAGTGAGTGTTTTTTTACGATGTCGTTGTTGACATTATACTCTTTCATTGCAATTTTGTGCATATACTTACATATGTTATTCACAGTTTGAATATTTTATATAAAAAATACCTGTTTTATTGACAACTTACCTTTTTTACCACATTTTAAATAGAATCCTACAATAAACTGTTGCAATTATCCAAATGATTTTGTGTTTGCATTCACTGACGAATTAGTCTCGTTCTGTGAAAACGGGGCTAAATGAATATGCGTAAAATGCGGACTGCACAGGCTAATCTGGGACGACACATTCCGTCTAAACTGAATTTTTGTTAAGAAGAGACTTCCTTAAAACGAAAAATTCCATAAAGCGGAAACTGTCTTCCCTGATGAGCCTGTGCAGACTGCATAAGCAAATCCGTGATGACACTTTACGCACATGTATCAAGCCGAGTATTCTCAGAACAAGACGCAAATACTATTTTAAAGAGGTAATAGATCGTTTGTCGTCGTTATCATTCGCAGACGTACTATCAATCGGTTCAAACAGAAAATTAAGTTTTTATATCTAACATTAACATTTTGAACGACACTGATTTAAATTTTGATCTTGTAAACCGCGACAGAAGTTCATTTACGTAATGTTGTCAATACAAAGCTTTATAGTGGTGTATTTGGGTGTTGTCAATACAAAGCTTTATAGAGGGGTATTTGAGTGTTGTCAATACAAAGCTTTATAGAGGGGTATTCGAGTGTTGTCAATACAAAGCTTTATAGAGGGGTATTTGAGTGTTGTCAATACAAAGCTTTATAGAGGGGTATTTGAGTTGTCAATACAAAGCTTTATAGAGGGGTATTTGAGAAAAAATTGGATCATGTCTGATGGCTGTTATAACATGACTGATTACGGTTCAAATAATAGTTATGTCTGTTCCAACATGATTGTTGACTAGGTCAGCCTGACAGTAGAAACATGTTAAGTGAATGATAAAACATGCATGTTGATCTGTTTATAATGCACTTTTCAAACTTCAAAACTGCATAAAGATAATGATGTAATTCTGAATTTTCTTACATGCTACATGAAATTTGCCACCGCGATTTAAGATTGCGTCAATTTGTACATTATGTGTTTATGTTGTCTTTCAAATACAAGCGGGATATGTTTTTTGCTTTCTTGGTAATGCAATGAAAATGTGTTCTCAGTGAAGCGAGATAATGATTTTTCACGAGCACTTTTGCTACTAAATTTGTATTTTTTCTCACTGTGCATAGAAAAATGTTCACGTTAATACCCGACAGAAAAATTTCTTTCGTTTTATCATTTTTTTTTTAGTATTCTTTCTATATGAGTGGCATGTAATATGTTTTATGCGCGTACTATTTTCTCATCTTTGTGTAGTTATTGGGTTCAGAAATCAACAAGGTCATGTTGGGTTTCAATGAATATAAACAATTGATTTTATTTTTTATTAAATGTTTTGAATATTATTTCCATGTAAGTATATTAAAAGACGTTTTGAGCACGTAGCTTTGTCTCACTGATGTAGTGATAACGTTAAGGAATCAATAATCCAGTGTCTTGGTGGATATCAATGCATATTTACCGTATATTTCCAACTTTTTTTGTTGGGGATGCTTAAGACCTTAATAATAGGCATAACGACTACGACTATGTTGGTATAAGTCGTCTGGACATACCAATAATATGTTAACTAACAAGTCAGGAGACAAACAGTTCTAGACGACAACTTATAGATAAAAGGCAAGTTACAGTCATGTTTTAGTTCTCATATTCTCAATGTTATCATATACGTTTGAATCAGATATTTTTATTCGGGAAGCATAAGCATGAAAACTCTCCGCCCAAAGACGCAAATGATGCAATGTTATTGTTATGACCTAATATTGGATATGTTTTACCCACATTGGACTAAGATTGCTATAACCTAATTGTATGATATGTAAGACAGATTTAACACAAGCACGCCTTTGTTTTAATCTGCATTTAGAGACATATTTAAGCAATGTCTGCAAACGCTTCTGATCCGCTGAAACACCAACATGTATTGCATTTGTGATGAAAATGTATGTCGTCATTGCACATTTCCCCCCCTGGAATAACACAGCCATTCTAAAAAAATATAATGTCATCATTTATATAAGACATTCCATACAAATAGAAAACTCAAGTTTTCAATAGAGAAAAACACAAGACCCGCTGTTAAACAATCAAATAAATGGCATTGAGTAGTCCGACTGAAGAGGAGTATTGAAGCACGCATAGTTGCCAAAATATGTTTCACTTCATGCATTTATCGAAATTACTGTTCTAGTATCGGCGATTGTAAATTAAATCTATTATCCTGCATTGTGATAAAATCTTTCGTGCCTATATCAACGTGATTTATCCTCGACGCCCCCTTGTATCGCAAATAGGACAACACTGACCAAGCGGTGTGTATCTGTCGATGCACTCAAGAGTCGGACATGTTACCATGGGACAGCCAGACGGGTTTCGACCCCCCCCCTCTTGTATCGCAAATAGGACAACACTGACCAAGTGGTGTGTATATGTCGATGCACTCAAGAGTCGGACATGTTACCATGGAGCAGTCAGGCCGGCGACGCCCACTTTGAAGTCTAGGAATTCCTGCGACACACTCAGCAATCAATTAAAATACCAGAAAGATGTGCAGCAGCAGATGCATCTGAAAAAAAAACGAAAGTATATTACTTTTCTAATGATGCTGATGATTAGAAAAAGAAAAAGAAGATGATGGATGATAATGATGGAATGGCAATATTTGTATGTGTCTGTGGTTGTGACGAAGGTGTTGATGATGACAAAGTCGACGACGATTCAGTTAAATACGAAAAGAACGACGATGATAATGATGATGATAGTGATTATGATCATGCTTATGATGCTGTTCCTGTTGTTGTTGCTGCTGCTGCTGCTGTTGCTGCTTCTGCTGCTGCTGACGACGACGACGACGTCGAGGACGACGACGACGAGGACGACGACGACGACCACCACGACGACGACGACGACCACCACGACGACGACGACGACGACCACGACGACGACGACCACGACGACCACGACCACGACCGCGACCACGACGACGATGACGAATACGACAACGACGACGACGACGGCGACGGCGACGACGACGACGACGGCGACGACGACGTCGATGACAATGACGACGACGCCGACGATGATGGTGATGATGATATCAAAATGTCAAATAAGCCTACCTTAATAAAAAAAGGACTTGTATCAACCTGTATACACGTTACAAAGCCGTTTGGAAGCAAACGCTAGAGACAATGCTTTGGTTTGAAATAAATACTTTGTATGGCTCTTCGCCAATTATCAAAACAACATTGTGTGGTTTGATTTTAGTTGTTTTGACGATGAATGATTATATTTATAAAAACAGATTTATTTTATGCTTTCACCAACGCACAATAGTGGCGTTCATTGATTTATTACTCCATTACGTTTTACGCGTATGAATCAAATAATGATTAAAAACATGAATTTAAATTAAAATCACGCTCTTAAAGGCACGTAATCACAGATTGTCAAGTACATTTACATGTAAACAAAATAATTACACGTTGAAAATAGTAAATTGGTAAGTCCCTTTAACTCAACTAACCGTACATATTTCTAAGTTTAAATCGGTGACAAGTTGTATTGCACAACATCATGGTACGAGTACAAGACCGAACCCGGATTTTAGCCATATATGCATTCATCATTATAAAAAAAATCTTAATAGATGGCGCCCTCATAGTTTTATCTACCGACATACACTAAAATGCTGTTACAAATATTTTAAGGATAATAATTGAGAAATAAAAAATGTAAAGCTTACATCTGAATGTTTGTTTGTTTTAATATTCCCTTGCACAGAGCAGGAAGTCGCAGGTTCGAGTCTCGTACGGCGCTTGTTCTGATATGGCTGTTTGCTCTCTCAGAAATTAATCAAGCAAATGGTTTCAATTGCCTTCTTCCCAAACGCCAGGCATATAAGATAATAGAAAGTTAAAAGGTTAATCTTTGTTTGGTCTACATGCCTGTCAGGTGGGGTTTCCTCCGGGTTATCCAGTTTTCCCCGACAGCACAAGACAGCATCAACATTGAATATCTGTCAGGAAAGACTAAATAGCTGGAAATTGCAGAAATAATTCAATAGTTGTCTTACTTTTTGGGTCTCAATACAAGTGCTGCTGTCATGCTCCGGACGTACTCGTTGCTCTTGTGCTCCATGTAGGAGATGCGGAGCAGTCTTCGGAGACACTTTTTTCAGGCCGGTATCCTGCATTATTTGTCCAAGTGACGCGTCCAGGTCTCGGAGCCGTACAGTAGGATGGAGACTGCGTGGTGCTTGTAGAGCCTGTACTTGGTGTGGTAAGCTGCTTAGTCTGGCCATCGCTGCGGTCTCCATCGCAATCACTATTTGGACCTCAGCGGTATTGTCGCCATCCTTGGACAGGATTGCTCCCGAGTACTTGAAGCCGGTCACCTCTTCCAGCTTCTCGCCGTTCATGGTGATGTCTGCACTGGTGTTGCACATGTGTTGTTCGTGCTGTTCACCATGAAATAGGACTGTCCATGATGACCTCCGCCCCGTATGCTCCTGCTCTTTAAGAGAGTCTGTTCAATGCTGATGGCACCAATGATGACAATGTCATAAGCGAATCTCAACGTATAGATGAGTCTGCATCCAATGGGGATGAAGTGTGGTGGTCTAGGAGGATCTCCTGCATTATCTTCACAAGGAAAAGGTTGAACAGAACGGGGAGGGCAGACTTTCAGAAATGTTTTGCGCTGGTAGCGAATGGATAACTTTGAAAACTTGCACCATCCCTTCGTCAATGATGAACCTTTTCAGAACCTTACATAGGTCATAATGCCACACTCGGTCGAAATCTTTCTTAAAGTTGATGAAATTGTTAAAGAGCTCAGTGGTAGTGGTGGTGGTGGTTGTGTAGTGATGGTGGTGGTGGTTGTGTTGGTGATGGTGGTGGTGTGGTGGCGGTTGTGGTGGTGGTATTGGCGGCGGTGGTGGTAGTGGTGGTGGTGGTTGTGGTAGTAGCAGCAGAAGCAGCAGTAGCAGAAGCAATAGCAGTAGCAGAAGCAGTATCAGTAGCAGTAGAAGCAGCAGAAGCAGAAACAGAAGCAGTAGCAGTAGTAGTAGTAGTAGTGGTAGTAGTAGTAGT
>VMBQ01004626.1:0-38911 GCA_007657795.1 Dreissena rostriformis
TTTACCTTATAAAATGTGTTTTATTTTTCTGTAAACAACAGACCTACTTGAAAAAAATCGCGTCTCAGAACATGTGTACGAATATTTTGGTAATTTCTTAAACGAAATTAAATGTGTGTCTAAATTATGAAACGTTCATTTTTATTGTGTTTTATTGGAAATTCACACAATATGCCTTTTTTATAATTCAGTTGTCTATTTTTGAGTTATACTTTTTTTTAGTGCACGATGTTCTTTATAAGTCTATCATCAGACCCTTAAAGTCTATCACAATATGTCTCGATGAAATATCACGAAGCTCATTAAGCAAAAGTCAATACCTTAAAACATAATTGTGGAGTGGGATTTCATAGATAAAATAGACACATTTACAGACGCAATTCAACACACATGTTTTAGATTTGTTAATTAACTTAGGATTGTCCTCCGATGAATTGTTGGCAACACCATATAGAAAGATTTCATTTGAAACATTTAACGAGCTTCTTGTTCCTGAATTCCGTCGACAGATTTACTTTGAAAACAATGCACGAAGTTCTTTATTTCTTAAAACCGAGGCTTCGTTAACAGACAGTTTTCCTAATTGAATTGATATTGCACTTCGTAAATTTCACAGTGCGCATGCACATTTCTTGATTAAATTTCAATTTATCTGTGTACTTATGGTCATGAATAAAGTTGTGTCATTCCAGTCTTATTATTTTCGATTTTACCACGAACTTTATTTTATTTTTTCGAGACGAATCTAATTTTACATCAAACGTAAATGGAATGTCTGGTTGATGGAGAAAGTAGAACGAAAAGCACGCCTTCTTATAGTCATTTTCTAGACAATTTCAAGGAAACATCATTTTCAGCTCAGCGTTGCTTGTCAACACAAAACTCAGTGAACTTACATTAGAAAGTACCTTATAAGAACCATACATGTCATTACACCGTATTAGAAATAAATGAATACAGAAAAAGCAACACAATATAGACAACAGCAACATTTTTCAAATGGCAAGTTACCTGATGTTTTATTTTGCCAGAGCAATTGTAAAATTATATTTGAAGGAACACATTATCTTTACATAAATGACCATAAAGTTACATATCGTTTAACGATATGCTTGCTAAATACTTGCTATACAAGTATTAAGCATTAGCGTACACCATTAACGTTTCAATTATTCAGTATCAAGAGCTCCCCTACAATACATGTCATTGCCATGGAAGGCATTTCGTTCTCAGTTATCAAATCAGCCCAACAGAAGCACCTCGGCATCAATAATAACATTAATCAGAACATCATCTGCGAATACGTCCTCACATTCACGAGAAACACGGCCTCTTCATCGTTATTTGCCCCAATAACGGATAAATACATACAGCTATAGTAATTAACGAAGACTGGTCAAGGAAAGTCAGACAGGAGCCATTAATGTTGGCGATGAACTTTTGATGTTAGCTTTCATTAATAAGAATGTCATCGTCTACGTTAATCGGTACACCTCGCTGTGTGGTAACATGATCAGGTCGCAATAACCGGTTACAGTCGAGGACTATTGCACCAAGACTGGGACTTTACGAAACCAAAGAAGATAGAAAATTATCAGAACGATTTAGCAAACATCAGCACCGTACATGTTAGTGTTTCAGTTTCAAATTGCCTTTTTATGTTTGAAAACGTTTGTGTTCACGGTTAAGGGTTTCGAAATTACGTTTGAACAATAACACTACCGAATTAAAAGTAGTTTTAATTTGGTAATTTTAATTTATATTCACGTTTAAAAAGTGTTGCGTTAGAAAAGTCTCCAAGTGTAATTGATTTATTTTATAATTATGTTGTCCATTTTCGAGTTATCATTTGTTAAAGTGCACGATGTTGTTGATATTTATCTATAAGTATACCTTTATTGTATATCACAATATGCCTCGAGGCAACGTCAACAATCTGATTGGGCAAATATTAACATCTGGTAAAAAAGTTGTAGCGTGGGATTTCTTAGATACAACAAACACATTTAAATGTTATATTTGCTGAGTAATCTAGGTATATCCTCCGATGAATACATTTTATTTTGCAACAACAGACATAAAGATTTTATATGAAACATTTCATGAGGTTCTTGTTCATTAATTCCATAGACAGATTTAATTTGAAACATTGCACGAAGTTCTTTATTTCTTAAAACCGAGGCTTCGTAAACAGACAGTTTTCCAGATGAAATTGATATTGAACTTCGTAAAATCCACAGTATGCGTTCCCATTTCTTGTCTAAATCTTAATTTCACAATGTACTTGTGCACATGAATTGGGTTGCGTCATTCCATTTTTAATTATTTTCGATTTACCACGAATTCTGTATTTTTTGTTCACGACAAATGTTTACCTCGAACGTTAATTGAATGTCTGTTTGATGGAGAACGCAGAACGTAAAGCACGACTTTTTATATACAAATTATAGACAAGTTCAAAGAAGCGCCATTGTCTGTTCAGGGTTGCTTTTCAAACGAAAACTCAGTGAAAGAAAATTAGAAAATAATATTTGAATCATCAATGATACTCAAATTATGTTAAAAATAAGAAAAATATAGAAAACGAAAAAAATATAAACAACAACAACATTTTTTAAAACAAAAGAATGTTCCGGTGATGTTACGTTATCGATAAAAGGCCTTTTCAAAAAATAATGTAACTTCCCTTGCGTAATCAGGAGTGATGCCCCTTTTTCACTTTCGGTATTTTAAACTTATGTACTGTGAGTGAATCAGTGTTTCTTAATTCGGTTGAGTTGAAAGACAACGACTAATTCTAATAGTAGAATTATCCCAAGTTTGATAAATATATCCATTGCAAACTACTGTACTTGATGCACATGTATTCGAGAAATACGAGAGAATTATCATAAAACATACACTTCCTTGTATATCTTCAGAAATGTTAATTAAGCAAATGTTTTCTTCAAAATAATATTGGGACAATTTATTGCTTTTGAATTGTCACCATTTGCGGACCTTATCGTTCTCTGCATTTCGCGATTTCATCGGTATCGGTATTAGTGGTATTGTTATAAAGAGAATAACAGGTTACTGCCTGATTTTTTGTAACAAATCATGCAAGGCTTAGAATAATATAACGACGAGGCTTGCCGACTTTTCACAAACGTATACAATTGTAAATATTGTGTTTATTGGTATTATTATTCATTTTGCTATCTTTGTTATACTTAGGCTGCTAGTTATTTTATCTTGCTGTGATATTGAATGTTACTTTGTGTTAATCGTAAATAAATAAATAAATAAATTTAAAAAAAAGTATCAATGTAAGTGCTTGTGATTGAGAATTTGTTATGGAGGACGCTTGCTTATATGGCAATAGGCCGTTCGTCCATTGCAGCATGGCATCACGCATGGTTATAATTTGTACATTTTTAAATTTATTTAGTCAGTTCAAATATGCCGACACCAAGAAATTCCTTCAAAATGTTATTGACGATTATTTTTATATTTTTCATATCTTAAATCTACCTATTTTTTTAATCTGGTGACCCATCATGTGTTTAACAACCTGATAAAGGTGATAAAACCTGGCATAGATGCAGGTGATAGACTATGGCTTCACTCGATGATGAATGACGGGGTAGGAGTAAATAAACAACACCTTCTGCTTAATGCATTAACGAGATCTATAACATCAAGAACGAGTGTATGCTGTCAATTAGAAAGAAATGTGTTACTTTGATTGCTCATGAAAATAAATTGATAATTGCTTAAAAAACTAAAAGTTTCGTTCATTAGTGTCAACTCACAAATCAATTATGTTATGTACAGCTTCCCTTATTTGTAATGTAATTTTATGACTACGTTGCACGCATTTCCAAATATATGTAATCGAAATAACTATATTGTTTGTTTTCAAAGCAATTATAACGCCTAATTTCGACGACGACATACCTGAAGCAAAAAACAAAAGAAACATTTTCCAAGTGGAATTTACTTAAATAAATATAGTATAATACTGTAATAAACAATATCCCATAGTTATATATAGGTAACGACCAACATATTAACAACGATTTATTCAATTAGACATGGGGCCGAAAGAGTAGGTACTTAGGCCGAATGAGTCTGAAATTGGGGCCGAATGAGCCTGAAAAATCCGGGACATTTTGGAAGTGTTGACACCAAAGAAAAGGATATGTTGTTTCTGAATGATGGTATTTGTTCACGACACAGCTGTATGGGTTATGTTAGATTCCANTAAATACATACAGCTATAGTAATTAACGAAGACTGGTCAAGTAAAGTCAGACAGGACCCATTAATGTTGGCGATGAACTTTTGATGTTAGATATCATTAATAAGAATGTCATCGTCTACGTTAATCAGTACACCTCGCTGTGTGGTAACATGATCAGGTCGCAATAACCGGTTACAGTCGAGTACTATTGTACCAAGACTGGGACTTTACGAAACCAAAGAAGATAGAAAATTATCAGAACGATTTAGCAAACATCAGAAGCGAAAATGTTAGTGTTTCAGTTTCAAATGGCCTTTTTATGTTTTAAAACTTTTGTGTTCACGGTTAAGGGTTTCGAAATTACGTTTGCACAATACCACTTCCGAATTAAAGGTAGTTATAATATGGTATTTTTAATTTATATTCAAATTTGAAAAGTGTTGCGTTAGAAAAGTATCCAAGTGTAATTGATTTATTTTATAATTATGTTGTCCATTATCGAGTAATTATTTGTTAAAGTGCAGGATGTTGTTGATATGTGTCTGTAATTATACCTTTATTGTCTATCACAATATGCATCGAGGCAACGTCAACAATCTCATTTGGCAAATATCAACATCTGGTAAAAGAGGTATAGCGTGGGATTTCTTAGATACAACACACAAAGGTAAATGTTATATTTTCAGAGAAATCTATCCTCCGATGAATACATGTTATTTTGCAACAACAGACATAAAGACATAAAGATTTCATTTAAAACATTTTAGGAGGTTCTTGTTCATTAATTCCATAGACAGATATAATTTGAAACATTGCACGAAGTTCTTTATTTCTTAAAACCGAGGCTTCGTCAACAGACAGTTTTCCTGATGAAATTGATATTGAACTTCGCAAAATCCACAGTTTGCGTTCCCATTTCTTGTCTTAATCTTAATTTAACTATGTACTTGTGCACATCAATTAGGCTGTGTCATTCCAGTCTCATTATTTTCGATTTAACACGACATCTATATTATTCGTTCACGACCATTTTAATTTTTACCGCGAACATAAATGGAATGTCTGCTTGATGGAGAAAGTAGAACGTTAAGCACGACTGCTTATATACAATTTATAGACAAGTTCAAAGAATTTTCTGTTCTGGGTTGCTTGTCAATAGAAAACTCAGTGACAGAAAATTAAAAAGTACCTTATTTGGATTATGAAAGTTATTCAAATTATGATAAAAATAAGGACAATTTTGAACAAAGCAAACAATATAAAAAACAACAACATGTTTTTAACAAAATAATTTTCATGAGATGTTATGTGTCTACCGAGTCCTCGATTCTGGACTTGGCCTAATGATTCTTCTCTTCGTCCTTCCGGTGCTTGGCGACTCGATTTTTGTCTTTGTTGGTTTAAACGGGACGACAACCATTTTCAACGTTGAGTGTTTTGAATGTTCCTTGGATGAATGGCAGACACAGAAAAAGCGTTGTTATTAACGGTATTTAGTATCCACTATTCAATGAACGTACAGTACCGACTAACTCAATTAGACTCAGACGTCCGATACTGTACTGCACTACACCGTATCATGGCGACCTAAATCTTCTGTCACCGAATTTTACATCATACACATCGGAAACACCATCAGCAAAGTCATCAATACTTATAATGGTATATATCTAAAAAGCCTCACAGCACATCCAGTACACGTAGACTCATATTCATCGAGGCGCACGCAAGCTCTGTAAACTTGATCGTTAATAATTACAACTCAATAGTTTAAAACAGCGAATACATGCAATGGTGTTTTATTTCTGCTTCTATTTACCGCGTTGCCCTCCATGCGGCTTTCAACGACAATGGAGGTAAATGCGGTTATTCTCCTTAGTTCGGGTGTTTCAATCTCACCCAAATGGTAAAACCTGTAAGAAGTCAACAGATGAATTCCCCGCTGTGGTTCGAATATTAAGACGGCTGTAAATTCAGTCCTTAAGCGTTGCCAATTAAATATGAGGAAAAGTCACCCTGACATCGTGAAAGTATGACTTTAAATTATATCTCCGTGTCTAGCTCATCATCGGTCAAGTACTTTATTTTATAGCACAGTATCATGACAAACTGCTCCAATGTTATGTCAGGAAGGAAATTGAAGTACAGTAGAAACTCATTATTTGCTCAATGCTTTTGTTTTGCAAAGGCCCAAGTACATTTCGATTCACTAAATCATGGTATAATCACGGAATAAAATCCCTGTAGTTAAAGCTTTGAAATATTAGAAAAAAAAACACTGCCATCATCATAGCCTTCAAGATATGTTGTGACTTCCGGGAAGCAATAGCAGTATTACGTTCTCGTCTATCTTTTTCTCAGACGATTGGGCTAAGATAAAGTGTTTGAATTTTTAAAGAGTCATTTAAATGTACAATAAAACAGTAATTGAATTATGTTATTTTATTTGGTATTATACATACCAATGTTGTATACGAATCCTGTTCATTTACTGCTAGTAACTCGACAAGCCGATTAATCAAGGCATGCGTATTACCACACACAAGCAATGATTAGTGCAATCGCACTTTATACTTCCGTCTTCTACGTTATACCGTCCAGACAGTGTTTTAAATAACGCTCAGAAACAGTTATCAACTTACAACGCTCTGTCGATAGCAATTATCGCCACCACTTACCGTCAACTGATGAGATTATCTAAATGCGGTGCGCACCATCGATATCATTTAGTTAACAAAAACGTCAAATCTATTTTTCCAAGGAACTGTCGAACTTAACACAAAAGACGTCACATTCGTACGCATTTATATGACAATTTTAATAATCAAAGTCATGTATTTACAAATACCAGATTGCAAATGTTTCAAATTTAGAAAATATGACGTGAGTTAAAATATTAATGTAAGCTCGGGACATGTTGCTATTTGTTTTCAATGCTCAGTGTACATGCAAACAACTACGTGGTTTAAATGTTTACATGTCCACGATTCATCGAGCCGCGTTATTTGAAAATGTGTCTTATGCCTAATGCTTTCCGTTCACTAAGGAGACCACGAAACCATGCATGACTTTATAACGAACAAGGTAGCTCCTGGCCAGACTGTGCACACGCATATGACGTAAGACGCAATTTCACCCCTCGCGGATCAATTGTAGCATACTATGAATTAACCACATGTATTTCATTTTAAATGACCTTAGTTATACTGTATTATGTGTTCTTGTTGGTTGAAAAGCGGAGTTTCGGGAGACAATGCTGATGCGCTCTTGAATCATCACTTCTGGGGACAACACCTGCTTTGGCTAAGCAGGCCGATTCCGGAATGGTAGTCCTTGTTGCTCATTACGCCCTCATGTCATGTCCACCATTAGAAAACGCACACATGTCATGTCCACCATTAGAAAACGCACACATGTCATGTCCATCATTAGGAAACATGCTTTTATGCGACTAAAGATTGTATTATTTAAATTTACACCTTTCTAAAAGTCAGTTACTTGTTTCAACCTTACAAATAGTTAAAATTCCACTAGAAAAAATATAATTTGTTCTCACTATCAATAAATTATATATTTGCTGGATAAAACGTTCGAAACGTTATGTAAATCAACTATTGTATTGTGTTTCGGTCTATACAATAAGCTTATAGAACAGAACACAGAATTTTCAACACGGGAATATTTAAGAGATTAGCCTTATTTTATGTCCATGTAACTCTCGGGATTTAATTAAACAGAACAATCATTCACCATGACATGTTATTTATTTTTATATCTTATATAGTTATCTAGCCGATAAATCAGAAAGAGAAGGAAATGACTTTATGCTCTGTAACGTAGGTAAGAATTACCTCTGGTGTTCTTGAGCCAAAACAAGCCTCCTTTTTATCCTACACAGTGGCTTTTATACTGTTTGAAACGATACGAACGACGGATGTCGTATTAGTCTTATGGCTCTGTCGAATAATTTAGCAGCGAATGGTCAAACTGACATTGAATGGTTTTCAATAACGTCTGCCTTGGTCTTTTCTATCCTGATTAATTGTTCCGGTGATAGGTCATGTCTCTATCTTGACCAAATTTCACGGTGTTAGGTCATGTTTTTATCCTGATTAATTCTCCCGGCGTTATGTCACAAATGACAAAGAAATCGCAAAGAAACCTTTTTCTTAAGGCTGTTGTAATGACATCTTATTGCCGTGTTGCAAAGAAACACGTTCAATTTGGTCGAACATTTCGTCAGCTATCGTGTTAGATAAGACAGATATCATGGAAATTAGTTTAACTAAGTTCACTATTTCATTGGCGGTGACGCTCAGTAGTGTTGTTTTATCAAATTATATTGTAAAGTTGAAGCAGATAGCTCCATAAAAATATTTTATATATTTTTATTATCAAGCTTTTGATTCGATAAAAGTCTTTTTGAAAATAAATACGAACAATTTCAATTAAAATATATTCAATAAAATGTGAACTGAAATTTGTTTACCGTAAATGATATAGAAAATATCATCGGATATTAAAAGAAAATAAAAAATGCTTCAGTTACTTCTGTGTTATGTTTATACGTTTTTCTACGCATTTATCAATTACGATTTCAAAAACGCAATGCGTGTTGACATTTTAGTCTAAGCCGTTTGAGATATTTTTTAGACGAAAAAACACACTAAAAAGTCTATAGTTCGTACATAATAATATTAGTTGAATCAACAAAGGTATGACACATTTCGTCAATGTACGTTGTATTCACTGGTATGTTCGAATGTTTCTTCCCAAGCATATGCATTTTAAATCAATGAATGGACTTAATGTTAAGTTCTTACAAGAAATCTTCATAAACTCGTGTTCTATGAAAAAGCTCAAAATTGTTTTATTTTCAGGAGAAGCATTATTGTTACAATCCGATTGTCTTAATTATAAGTCAAGTGAGCAGCATATGTCTATACATAATATCACTGTTGAAACACCTTTTATAAGATTAGCCCTTTGAGTGCTGGAACCGGATTTTGAAGGTTTTTGCAAACAGTTTGGATCCAGATGAGACGCCACAGAACGTGGCGTCTCATTAGGATGCAAACTGTTTGCTATTCTGATAGTATTCTTCGAAAATAATCGAAGAAAATGCTAATTTTAGAAATTCAGCAGACGACATTTTAGCAGCCGACAAATTACCCAGCATGCAAAGGGTAAGTCTCAAACTCTAAGACTTACGCACTTGGAGGTCAGGATGAACTGTTGTTCCAATAAGTTCATTCGCACCGGGAGAGACAATGTGCCCAGGAATTCCAATACAGCGTCTCCGATTGGAGATAAATGGTGTAGTCATTTGGCGTTAGCGTTGCTGGAATTCATATTGATTTTAAACGAATTTTTAATATTGCAAACGATAAACCTTAAGAAAATCTATCGGGTGAGAACTTCATGTTTTTTTCCACTTCTTTTATTAGAGAACCCCAACCATAAACATATGATTGTCCAAACTGGAATCAACGTCTTAGAACTGTCAATGCAACGGATTGGGGGTTTAAACCGTTTTGATTCCTTGTTAAGTTGTCAAGTTTGTTCTTTGAAGTTCTGCAATGTGCACCAAATGAACCAAAGAAATTGGATACATCCGACTGTCCGCTATTACGGTTTCACCTCCGGCAAATTTTGGTTCGTTTCTGATCAGATTTTCGTTTTTTTTGTTTTATCTTAATTGTCTGTTTTCTGATATTTTTTCTTTGAAATCATTTGGGGTCGTTAGCGTGGCGACTGATCTGGCTTACAACCACGACTAGATTATGTTATATAACTACATGGCAATTGTCTTGTGTAAAGTTAATCATGGCGATGATTTTACGACATTCTAAACGTATCAATTACCATTTGACAGCCCTAAGAACATAAAACGTTTATACCAACCTCCGCTCAGAGAGTTGACTTGTTCCGAGCATAGCTCAATATCAAATCCCTGCTGTTATAACCAACCACGTGATAATAGCCAAGCCACGTTTTTCCCGTTGTTATTTTTATTCTTTTTTTATTTAGGTATTTTTTTTTTTATTATGAACGTTAACTTATACACTATTTTCAAAATACGAAAGACGATGATACTACTTTTCATAATATAAATTTGAAAAAAAAAAATCTTCCAGATCTGGAAGGATTTTCTTGTGATGGCAGTGGTTATCGCCAGAAGCCGCGGGGAGATAACATCTGCGTTGAGTTTGCGTGTATAAAATACATTAGTTTCATTCATGGCCTAACGACGGGACAGTTGGTCAGGATAATGAACAATAATTGGGCAGAGAAGCGTTGCCAATAAGATCCATCTATTCGTATAGCTTAATTCCCACTGTAATATTAATCTACGTATGTTCAATAATGTATGTCGCGAACATATCGATAGGGCGTCAGACAAGTTAATGAAGTGCCATGGAATGATGTAATCTAAAAAAATATACATTGGACATTAGTAGATTGCTTTTACATTTTGAAACAAGCAATGCAGGCGTTAACCCCTTCCTTTTAATTGCTTATTTCCGCACGATTGGTATTGGAAACATAGTGAATAATGTCCTGTCGAGAGTACGTGATTGCATACAACTAGATATGAGCCGTGCTCTGGCAAAGCCTGGACTTTATGATGTAAGGCAGTCCCATAGAGTAGGAGTGCCGTGTACCTGGTAACGTTATATAAACCGGAAACGCGATATTGACCTTGCTGACGTTAACTTAAGACTGTCATTGACCGAAACATGCCATGTTAACGTTTGTTCCGGATGTTGAAAAGTGTGCAACTAGTCCGGGACTCGATAGAGTAACCTCTTTCTAACAGGACATGCGTTCTACCGATAAGTTTTATCCAGGCCGCTTACAAAACTAATCGCCAGTATTGCGTGTCTTATTATCTCCATTTTAATCGGTATTTACCCCTTAATAACAATACTTAACCATAACTACAACCACATCCCAACCTTACTATATTGTGCAAATAATGGAGCTATAGGCAAATATAAACAGTTAAAAAACATGTATTTAAGGTTTATCTATAAAATTTGCATTTAATTACGAAACTTTCGCTATTTGTTCCTGTCATATGGTTTACAAAAAACGCGTTGCGTTATATAGTAAATTGCAAACTTCTAAGTGAAGACTTGATTAATTTCAGCCGGCTTTTTCAACAGCAATCATCAATGCGGCATAGTTAACGTTGGTGCACTGCGCGTTTATAAGAAGTACTTGAACGTATTAATTTATTCAACATCCACAACTATGTGAATCCTGTTTTATAAGTAGGGCACTTAAACAAGTATGTAACAGTCGTAGCATTTTTCTACCGTTTTAACGAGCGTCTTATTCAGTTTGAGATGTACGCAAATCGAGGTCTGTGTTTTAAATAAACATTTATGAGATTAAGAAATATGCATCTACTAATGCATGTGCTTGGCTGGGTCATTCTGTTGGCACAGAGTGGAGAGGGTAATCTGGCCAACCGCCTGTTGTCAAATCGATTGGATGATATCGTAAAGGAAATGGTGTCGCAAGGCAAATCAGTGAAGAAAAAATTCGAGGATCTCACGGCAACTATGGAAACGACGAGTCAGCGGTTGGCCTCTATTGAAAAGAGATTCAGCGATCAGGGTGAGAAGTTGCCTTGTTATGAGAAACGGCTTGACCAGTTTGGAACCTGCAGTCAACAACTGGTCACCTTGGAAAAAAGGCTCAGTGATATTGAAAATCACGTGAATGTAGTCGCAGCTGTGGAAGCAGGGCGACAGGTGCAACATTTAAGACGTGGTTTAGAGAAGGAGAAGGCAGCGACTCAGTTGCGATTTGAGTCAGTCCGAAAGACGCAAGAATATCATCAGTCTGAGATGAATGCAATGCAAACAGATACG
This sequence comes from Dreissena rostriformis, assembly GCA_007657795.1. Classification (NCBI taxonomy): domain Eukaryota; kingdom Metazoa; phylum Mollusca; class Bivalvia; order Myida; family Dreissenidae; genus Dreissena; species Dreissena rostriformis. Next base: position 12,109 of record VMBQ01004626.1, read on the forward strand.
CAGATTCAACTATCCCAGGTGAAACATGATGTAGCGATCACTCTGCAAAACGAACATGCTTTCCTTGTGCGGTTTGAAAAGCTGGAAACGACGCAATACAATCTGAATCCAAATACTGACATATTGAAAGGAGCTATTGATCCTAAATTTAATTATTCTCGAGCTCAGTTATCAAAGGTTGAACAAGATATTTCGCGAACTGTGCATGCCACAAATGAAATCCTTTCACGGGTTGAAATTCTGGAAAAGACAGGTCTGTATAGTGATTGCATTGTTAACATTTTCAAAAACATTGTCAGTGGTACCAACAATTCCCACTTTTGTAGCTTCCTTCAAAAGCACGTTGTGCTTAGCAAGAGTGTTTGGTATCATATTTGTCCGTCGCTTATCGTGCGACGTGTGTCCTCGGTCGCTAATATCTGGTGAAATAACATGTAAAATTGAGTCACTTGGGGGTAACAAATAGGTCATTACGTCAAATTTAAATCAAGCTAAAGCAAACGTTTGTGAACAATATAGCAATCAAATGTGTTCCATCTTGATCAAACTTGCTAATTTGAAAAAAATGTGCAAATAAAAAATGTGTTTTAATTAGAACATTTGTTCTAATAATATAACGGCCGACTTCCGGTCCGTTGAAAACATTGCCGCTAGGGTGCAGGGCAGATTTCCATCTACATGTATAACTAAGGGAAACCGTGTGATCAATCTAAAAGTCTCATCGTTTTTCCCAGTCACCCTTTATCTGCATAAGATCATTTATTGATTTGTGATATTTCGGTGGAGTTTAACAAGGGTTTCGATATGTTAAAACACATGGTCGCGAGGGCGCGGGGCATTTTTTTTTTATCTGGCTAAAGTGAAACTTTGTAAACTTTACAAGTTGCGGTTGTTGCCTAGTCATTATATAACATGCTCTTATCATGTGTTCTAATATTTTATCGGTCGAGTTTAAAAAAAATATGTTTCAATCCGTTGTACAAACATGTCCGGGATTGTTTTCCTTATTTGTCTATAGTAAAACCTTTTTAACACTCTAGAAGATTTTGTCCAAAAATCATAACACTTGCTAAGGACATTTTATTTAATTGATTTATTTGCAGATTTTGAAAAATTATTGTGTTTCGTTAAAAACATGGCTGTTAGGGGCGGGACAATTTTTCTTATATTGCTAGACTGGAAAATTGTAGCACTCCGTGTCAGAATTTTTTCCAGATCATCACGAAACCTGCAAAGGCCATTCTTTCTTATGATATCTCTGTTTGAAGATGTTTCCAGTCCATTGAAAAGCAGACAGTGGGACAATTTTTCTTATAGGGCTATTGTCGGCGATCGTATTATAATTGAAGTCCGGTTGCCAAAGTAAAGCGGAGCACAATCCAGGTTCGACCTTTTACTAACGTTTAAAATAACTGCCAATAAAAAACGACAATAAAAATGACGTCAACAGCCCGAGACTATTCGCGGCGACGTCCACAACATTCTCCCGGCCGCGAAAAATAGAAAACGCATATGCAGTAATATTGGCTAACAAAGGATCACAAACAAAACACAATCAATGTAAGTAAGATATAAGAAAACAGTGTAATTAAGTTTCAGTGACATAAGACTATTTTTGTTATGTATATATTCTGTCATTTTTAATTTCTATTTGATACAGTTTTGTGGTATTGGTCTATTTGAAAACAGGTATTTGCTCGTGCGCACCTGTTTAGCTCGTCTAGGACAGTCTCTTCCGGTTATAACATCTTCGCTACTGCGAGCCTCCCGTTGCATTTTGTAGACTCGTCATGTATCTCGAGGACATCCCTTATCGTCTGCTCGTTGGACTCGAATACTCGATTTCGCTCTCTAAGGGCCGTAAGGTACTCTTACATCGATTCCTGGAATGCACGATAAGTAACGCTTTCCTCTTAGCCAGAGCGTGAAATGTGTCTTGTCTCGCAGGTGATGACAGTTTCCCGATTTCGTCAGAAGAGTCTTTTTTACGACAACCGTACAGGCGATGTACCGGTATCACCGGAACCGGACGATATATCCTGCAATGTGATGATGTGGAAGATATTTATTAATTGTCGACCGAAACCTTTTCTTTTACATTGCATTCTTTCCGCTCCTTGATGTCACCATAAGTATGTAGCGGTTCACGGCAATGCCTCAGTAAATAGCCTACTTTGGACTTTACAGCGGTGGGATCGTTTCCGCGAATGACAGTATCTTCAACCAAATCCCAGTAGTGATATGCGCCAATCAAAATAGAGATTTCCAGCAAGGAATCGTTTGTTATCGGCTGTGCCTTCAATCTTCGTAGGTAGGGAAGTGTTGTCACGAACGAGATGAGCCCTGTATCGATGGGTTTTGCTATTGTCGCCACAATCAGAACACTTAACGGGATCTTCGCGTTATTGTCCTTCCTAACGTGGATAGTAGCGCGATCAACGTATTGAAATCTTGTTGTGTTTCCACCAAGCGATGCAATGGTTAGTGTTTCTGTACCATCAACCGGAAGTTGTACTTGGTCAGCAAGCTGCTGTTTGACGAATGACCTATATGAACCCTCATCAACTAGGATAGAAGCATCGATCTCAGTCTCATTGGTACCAACTTTAGGAAAAGCCGTCTTCAGAAGTACATCAGACTGGTTTTAAAAAAGAGTGCAATACCTCGGCTCCCGGTCTCAATTTGGACGCTTCCGGTGTTGTTATATGTGTATGATGGCCACTGCTACTGGCGTTGCAAATGCTCGTGAGGTGTTTCCTTTTGCATAACAGTCATCTCTTCTGCGACATACACTTGGATACAATATGACCCTTAAGACAATAAAAGAATAACTGCTTTTCTTTCACTTTTTGTTATCTCGACGACGTATCTCGAAAATTCATACAATGGACAGATTTGTGCCATTCGTCGCATAATGCACATTTTACCTAATTTCTTCTTCTTTTATTGAAGTCAGTCGTCTGCTTTTCTATTTTATGTGACCGACGTGTATTCGCTAACGCTTAAGTATAGAACGATGCTGGTGACATGCAATCGTTAATATCCGCTAAGAGGCGTTTACTTCCTTCCACTAACATATTTACTTCCTCAATGCCATCTTTAGATCGTTTGGCTGCCAGTCATTATCACCGTGTTCTCAAGCTACATTCTTTCTAATTTCCATTGGCAGCTTGTCGAGGTACTTACCTGTTTCCGTAGTTGTCCTGATTCTGTCCCATTGATTCCAAATGCCGGATAAACGTTCCAATTTTATTATGAGAATTCTGCAAACTGCAAAGTGTATACATCGGGCTTGCAGCTGTAACAGGGCTTGCATTGTAGTGTGCGTGATTTTCTGCTGTCTGCCGCAACGTTCTCGAAGAAGACTTAGCGCTCTCAAATAATAAGCATGTGTTAATATAAACTCTTCTATAGTACGTGCGGCTGAACCCTCTAGTCGGGTCTTGAGATAATCACATGTTTGGACATCCGTGAGACTTCTGTTTTGATTTATTTTCGATTCAAAGGTATCTTAGAAACTTTGCCACTTTAACATGTCTCCATTGAAGGTAGGTAATTCTAATTTAGGCAGTCTGTGGAAATATGAAGAATTAACGTTACTTGCATTTTGATACTGGTTGCTTAAACATGGATTCGTGTTGATGATCGATGATTGATTGCCCCCGCTGCTTGTCTATTATGGTAATTTGAGAAGACTGGTGAAGATCATACTCTGACCCGATGATACCAAGCTGCGAATCTAAATTTGCGGCTGCTGACTGAGTTCAGACGGCGATAGGCTGCGAAAATGCGAATTGTTGCGGTAATGATCCTTCGGATGCTGATTAATCTACTCTACCGTTTAAATTCGGCTCTTGTTGCGATTGTTGAACGTTCCTAAGATCTCACATCTTGAAGTCTTACTGGAGCAAGTTTTTCTCCGATTCTAAAACTTCCTCGAGCATATCCTCCTTGTCCGTCAAACCCATGACCTTTTCGTTAAAAGCCTGTATCTGCGTTATTTTTCCATCCAATTTATCATAGCTGCTGAGAGGAAATTTCTCTTCATCTTTCAATTCGTATATTTTCTTAAAATAAAATTATACCACTTCTTTCAGTGCTTTTCGTACAGCAATGTGCTTCTGCAAATCCATCTTATTTGATTTGTCACGGCACCAATAACGGCGATCGTATTATTATTGTAGTTCGGTTGTAAAAGTGAAGAGAAGCGAAATCAAGGTTCGACCTTTGACTAACGTTCAGTATGTACAACTGCCAAAAATAAACAAAAATAATAATGACGTCAACTGCACGAGAGTATTCGCGGCGACGTCCTTAGACCTGATGGTTCTGTAAGCTTTTCATGACATGTCAGTTCATGTTGGGTCTCTGGAAGTTGTAGATGATACAATGAATAATAGATATTTTCTAAGCTTAACTGCCCCCGAAACAATCAATAAACATATTTCATAATTGAAAAATATCAACGACAACAATAAAATTACTTGATTCATTAGCAGTTAAATTACTATACTTGATTATTCTTTTTTTCCACAAAAATTCAAGTTTACAAATACTCGTAGTTCACCTTTTCAACATTTGTACAAATACGTTTACTGCCAATAGAAGAATTGAAAAGTTGAATGAAGTTTTGTGTGCAACGGTAATATGTGTCTATTTGTCAAGAAAGTTGTATGTTACCGTTTTTTGTTAGTTGGGCATGTCTAATTGATACATTTCTCCTCTATTATTAGAATAGCTCTTGCTTGTATACTAGATCGTTGATCTTATTAAGTTATGTTATGCACTGTTAATGAACACGGAACACTTGATATTGAAAGACATTCTATTTACCGTCTTTTCCAGGAATGAGAGGGTTGAATGGATTGCCCGGATCAAAAGGAGAACCAGGATTACCGGGAAAAAATGGTAAGTTCTAATTATGTATAAATTTATGACATTCTAAACAACTCAAAACAACTATGTGTACGGCATGATAAGAATAAGAATGATGTTAAATATGGAAATGTTGACCAAAGAAAACTTCACTTAACCTTGCGTATGAAATTATGTGTACAATTTTAGATAGTGTTGTTATGTAGCGTATATTTCAAAATAGTAAGGCGCAAACAGCATTTACTGGTATTAGATAACGTGTTATATTCAATGTTGCGTTAAATACTACAGAGGAAGCATTAATACAAATCGCTGCAATGTTTTCCTATGAAAACTCTTTTTCAGGTGAGCCTGGATCAAGAGGATTGCCCGGTCTGGATGGTGAGTTGCTGAGTGTAAAATTGTACCGGCCAATGTTTTGCATGTACGAATTCATTGGTAACAATTTCTAAGCGTAGGATATGAATAGGCTTAACTTTTTCATGCAAGATATTTTTGTATCTTTGGTTAAGTTTGTTTAAAGTGTGATACTTCTGGCCAGTACGAATGTGGACAATGGACTTCAGAATCGCATACAAATAAGACCGATTTGTAATAAACAAATTAGCATCACGCGGTCTGGTTAAATGAATTCAGAAAAGACAATTCTTGATCTTGAGATCATTAACATTGTTTTTTTTATAGTTTACCAACAGGTATACAAAAAAATCTCTTGCATTGACTTTCATCAAAGTTTGTTCAAAGGATTACTGGCTGTCAATCAACAAAACCCCTCTATCAAAAACTAAGATAATAGGTTTCTCAATGGGGAATAAACTGTCACTAAACAAAAAACCTCCATCAAGAACTGAAATCGTAGCTTTTTCGACTGCAAAGTTACTTTTAATCAAGAGGACCCTCTTTCAAGCAGTGAAGAAGTAGATGACTTAATGGTTAAAGGCTGTTCACGAAACATCTCTGTCAAGCACTGAAATCACATTTTTTCAATTAATTTAGGAATTTTAATCGACACGAAATCTCTATCAAGTTTATAAAATGATAATGTGTGTGTGTGTATGTGTGTGTGTGTGTGTGTGTATGTGTGTGTGTGTGTGTGTGTGTGTGCGTGCGTGCGTGCGTGCGTGCGTGCGTGTGTGTGTGAAGGAACGTATTTGTTAACTGACTGGTGGATTGTTTGTTTCCCAATAATAAATACGTGTCATTGGAACATCGGTATCTTTGACCTTTGACACACCTAGTTTAATCTCTTTCATTAACCTGCTCAGAAATGCGTAACCTTAAATACTGCAATAAAGTGATGAACAACTTATTGGAATTGCCAATGTAACATGTTGTCAGGTTTAATTAATCAGATGTTTAATCTGTTTTGAGGAAGCAATACCAATTCCAAGCCTCATAATTTATTCATGTAACAAAACTGTTGCATTTAGAATTATAGCTTAATAATTATATTTCTTCCGAGTACATTTTAAATAATAAACATGTGTATGTATGAAATGACAGGTAAGTGAGGGTAAAATGTTTAATGCTTTGACAACGGTATCGGTATATTGGAATGAAAAATATAATAATGATATGGGTCCAGGAATTTAAAAATGTAATAATTTGAAAGTTCATTTACACAACGCTGTTATGTTTCCCTACGATACCAGGCCTTTATCTGATGTCGTTTTGTTCAGGCGAGCCATGTTATCATACACTTTTAAATAGGTCAATGACTGGCAATCAACAAACATCACTGTCAAGCACTGAAATGCAAGTTTGTTCTATGACTAAATGCTTTTAAATCAACAAAACCCACGTTTTCTCAATGGGTTAATTGCAGTCAATCAACAAAACGCCTCTATCAAGCATTGAAACCCAAGTTTATCCTTAGGTGGTAAAAAATAAGTTATTGGTGTTGCAAACATTTTTTTTTGAGTTATGACAAGTTTTTATACTTTTTCAAAGTTGGGTATTATATTAACTGATAATGCGTGTAGGTGTTAAAGATTGTTCTTTTGAACTGACTTGTGACCAATATGTGTAATGCATTAGTTTCTAGTGTTGTCAAATTACTAGCATATTAAGAAATGGACATGTTTTTATACTGAAAAAAATTGAAAAATATATCAGTGGCAATGCCAATAAAGCATTTGTAAATTTACATTATTGGATACTAAAGCTGTTTGGAGGAAACAACATCTGCATCTCTTTTCATTTATGTAAAACGTGTAGCATTTAAATAAGAATAATACAACTTTGGAGTTCAGTTAAAAATAATTTAGTTGTCTGGTTTTATAACAGCAAAGTGACATTTGCATGGGTAACATTTGTAAAGTATTAACACTTATATCAGTTTTTTGCATCGTTGTGTCGCATAATAACAATGATAAAAATTATGAATCAAGGAATTTAAAATTAAATTGTCATCTTTGTGTTTGTTTTCAAGTTTCTGATCTGCAAGTTTCACAGAAAATGTGATTGCAGTATTTCCACATTTCTGTACATTTATTTATGCATTCTGTATATTCTTTTGTTTGTGTTTTCAACGACAGGTTCTTCAGGTTTACCAGGCATAAATGGAGACAAAGGTGATTGGGGCGAGCCCGGATCCGTAGGTTTAAAAGGTAAGTTGGTAATTTAAATTTAAGAATAAAATTTTGACTTATGTCAATTAAAAACAACAAGGACAGAATATATGTAAGTGGCGTATGCTATTTCTTTAACAGCCCGATTTCAACAAACTGTTACACAGTACTTCAGGTCTCAAAGGCCTCACCACAATGCCGGGAAGAGTTTGTAAGTACAATTACACAACGCTGCTTTGTTTTCCTACGATACCAGACCTTTATAAATGAAGTTTATTTTCAGGCGAGCCTGGGCCGATAGGACCACAAGGGAGCAGTGGTTTGCCCGGATCGCCCGGAATGACCGGTCGGGATGGTAAGTAAATGATTGTACACTAGTAACGGCCAAAGTGTTGCAACTACGATATCATAAGTTACAATTGTGACGAGTTCCCTTCATATGAACAATCTTTAAGGCTAATATTTTTTATGAAAGATACCCTTGGATCCTTGGTATGTGTTAAGTATGGTGATTATGACCTGAACTCTAAAGACAATGTACTCCATTACAATATGCAAATTAGACCTATTTATAACTAACAATAGGTCATAACACAATGTGGCTCAATGCATTCATATAAGGAAATGCTAACTCTTGAAGTGATAAACAGTGTTTGTTTGTTAAAAAATAGCTTAACTCAGAAATCTTTGTTTATAACTAAATTCCATTTGTTTTTTAATTTAATGGATGAATGGCTGTCAATCAACGATAACACCTCTTTCAAAAACTGAAACCCAAGCTTCCTACATAGTGAAGCAACTCTTAATCGACAAAACACCACTATAAAGAAATGAAATTGTAGCTACTTGTTGGCCTAAGCACTGGAATATTTGTTTCTTTTATTGAATAATAACTTACAATCAACCAAACACCTCTCACAAGCCCTGTTATCCTACACTTTTAAATAGCTCATTCACTGACAATTAACAAACATAACTGTCAAGCACTGAAATTAAAGTTTTCTCTATGACTGAATGCTTTTCAATCAACAAAAATCCAAGTTTTCTCAATGGGTTAATTGCATTCAATCAACAAAACGACCCTTTCAAGCACTGAAAGCCAAGTTTCTCCTTAGTTGGTAAAAAATAAGTTATTGGTGTTGCAAACAATTTTGTTGAGTATTACAATTTTTTATATTATTTTAAAGTTGTGCATAATATAAAATGATTATGCGTGAAGGTTTTGAAGATTATTCTTTTTAACTGACTTGTGTCCACAATGTGTAATGCATCGGTTTCTAGTGTTGTCACATTCACAAGCATGTTAAGAAATGGGCATGTTTTAATACTGAAATAAATTGAAGAATACATCAGTGGCAATGCCAATAAGGCATTGGTAAGATTTCATTATTGGATACTAAAGCTGTTTGGAGGAAACAACATCCGCATCTCTCTTCATTTATGTAAAAAGTGTTGAATTTAAATTAGAAAAATAAAACTTCGGAGTAGAGTTTAAAATAATTGAATTGTCTTGTTTTAAAACAGCAAAGTGACATTTTCATGGGTTACATTTGTAATGTATTAACACTAATATCAGTATGTTGAAACAGTTGTGTCGCATTAAAACTATAATACAAATTATGAATCCAGGAAATCAAAAATGTAATTGTCATCTTTATGTTTGTTTTCAAGTTTCTGATGTCCAAGTTTTGTAGAAAATATGATTGCAGTATTTCCACATTTCTGTACGTTTATTCATGCATTTTGTGTTTTGTTTTGTGTGTGTTTCCCACGACATGTTCTTAATGTTTACCAGGACTAAATGGACATAGAGGGAAACACGGATTGCCTGGTTTTACAGGTAAGTTGGTTATTTAGATTTAGCCATATAGTTTTGACTTAAGTCAATTAAAAACAACAAGGACGAAATATATGTAAGTGGTGTATGCTATTTCTTTAACAGTGCGATTTCAACGCTGCTTTATTTTCCCTACGATGTCAGGCCTTAATATGTTGTAGTTCGTTTTCAGGTAGACAAGGGAGCAGAGGTTTGCCCGGATCGCCCGGTCTGGATGGTGAGTAACTGCTGTGTACACTGGTAACGGCCAAAGTTTTGCAACTAAGATACCATAGATTACAATGTCGATGCGTACAATTCATATGAACAATCTTCTAGGCTAAGATTTTTTATGAAAGATATCCTTGATCCTTGGTAAAATGTGTTAAGTATGATGATTATGACCTGAGCTCGAAAGACAATGGACTCCAGAATAACATACAAATTAAACCTATTTATAACTAACAAAAGGATATTACACAGTGTGACGCAATGCATTCATATAAGGAAATGCTGACTCTTGAATTGATAAACAGTGTTTTATATTGTTAACAAATAGGTTTACGAAGAAATCTTTGTTTATAACATATATTCTATATTTTTATATAAGTGGATGAATGACTGTCGATCAACAATAAAACCTCTTTCAAAAACTGAAACCCAAGCTTCCTCAATATTGAAGAAACTATTAATCAACAAAACACCTCTAATAATACATGAAATCGTAGCTATTTGTTGGCCTCAGCACTGAAATATGTGTTTCCTTAATCGAATAATTACTTACAAAGAACAAAAAATACCTCTGTCAAGCCATGTTATCCTACACTGTTAAATAGCTCAAGGGCTGGCAATCAACAAACATCACTGTCAAGCACTGAAATTTAAGTTTTCTCTATGACTGAATGCTTTTCAATAAAAAAAACAAGTTTTCTCAATGGGTTAATTGCATTCAATCAGCAAAACGCCTCTATCAAGTACTGAAAGCCAAGTTTCTCCTTAGTTGGTAAAGAAATACGTTATTGGTGTTTCAAACAATTTTGTTGAGTTCTGACATTTTATTTATATTATTTCAACGTTGTGTATTACATTAAATGAATATGCGTGTAGGTGTTAAAGAGGATTCTTTTTAACTGACTTGTGTCCAATATGTGTAATGCATCGATTTCTATTGTGTTTACATTCACTAACATGTTAAGACATGGGCATGTTTGAATACTGAAATAAACTGAAGAATACATCATTGGCAATGCCAATAAGGCATTTGTAAGATTTCATTATTGGATACTAAAGCAATGAAAGTTTTCTAAATGACTGACTGACTTTCAATCACCAAATCACCTTTTTTGAGCACTGAAAGCTTAGAGTTGTTAATGACTGAATGACTGTCAATCAACAAAACACTGAGATCCAAGCTGCTCCAATTTTGGTAATATTACAAGTACTTATTGCTGCAACAATTTATATCGACGTTTGACCTTTTTTGTTTTATTAAATATATAAAATGATAGTTGTATGTGTGTTTGGAAACAACTGTTTTTATTGACAGGTGAATTGGGTTTCTGTGTCCCAATATGTTTCATCGGGACATTGGTATCTGTTACATGTCTAGTTTTGTCCCATTCAATATGGGCATGATTTACTACTGCAATAAATTGAAGAACGCATCAGTGGCAACGCCAATTGCTCAAGTAAAAAATAGCGCAAGTAAAATAAGTCGTCACATTACAGTTCAAATAATGAGAGAGTGTTTGCATGACAACAAAGTAACATTTCCTCGAGTTACTGGTTTTATTTATTAGCACTGATATCAGAACTTTGTCAAAAGATATGTCTAATGAAAACTTAAATAAGAGCTATGCGTCAAGAAATTAAAAAATGTTATGTCACATTTTTCTTTTCTTTTTTTTATATGTTTGTGTTGTCTAAGTTTTGCAGAACATTAAATCTCAATATATTTACATTTCTGTACGTTCATCCGCCCCTTTTTGTGTTATTGTGTGTATGTTTCTCACGAAATTCCATTGTTGTTCAGGTGTACCGGGATTAAAGGGAGATAGAGGTGAGAAAGGCTCTCACGGATTTGATGGTGAGTAACTGATGTGTACACTTGTAACGGCCAAAGTTTTGCAACTAAGATACCATATATTACAATGTCGATGCGTACAATTCATATGAGCAATCTTCTAGGCTAAGATTTTTTATGAAAGATATCGTTGATCCTTGGTAAAATGTGTTAAGTATGATGATTATGACCTGAGCTCGAAAGACAATGGACTGCAGTATAACATACAAATTAGACCTATTTATAACTAACAAAAGGATATTACACAGTGTGACGCAATGCATTCATATAAGGAAATGCTGACTCTTGAATTGATAAACAGTGTTTTATATTGTTAACAAATAGGTTTACGAAGAAATCTTTGTTTATAACATACATTCTTTATTTTTATTTAAGTGGATGAATGACTGTCGATCAACAATAAAACCTCTTTCAAAAACTGAAACCCAAGCTTCCTCTATATTGAAGAAACTATTAATCAACAAAACACCTCTAATAATACATGAAATCGTAGCTATTTGTTGGCCTCAGCACTGAAATATGTGTTTCCTTAATTGAATAATTACTTACAAAGAACAAAAAACACCTCTGTCAAGCCATGTTATCCTACACTGTTAAATAGCTCAATGGCTGGCAATCAACAAACATCACTGTCAAGCACTGAAATTTAAGTTTTCTCTATGACTGAATGCTTTTCAATCAAAAAAACCCAAGTTTTCTCAATGGGTTAATTGCATTCAATCAGCAAAACGCCTCTATCAAGTACTGAAAGCCAAGTTTCTCCTTAGTTGGTAAAGAAATACATTATTGGTGTTTCAAACAATTTTGCTGAGTTCTGACATTTTATTTATATTATTTCAACGTTGTGTATTACATTAAATGAATATGCGTGTAGATGTTAAAGAGGATTCTTTTTAACTGACATGTGTCCAATATGTGTAATGCATCGATTTCTATTGTGGTTACATTCAANAGGAAACAACATCCGCATCTCTCTTCATTTATGTAAAAAGTGTTGAATTTAAATTAGAAAAATAAAACTTCGGAATAGAGTTTAAAATTATTGAATTGTCTTGTTTTATAACAGCAAAGTGACATTTTCATGGGTTACATTTGTAATGTATTAACAATAATATCAGTATGTTGAAACAGTTGTGTCGCATTAAAACTATAATACAAATTATGAATCCAGGAATTTAAAAAAGTAATTGTCATCTTTATGTTTGTTTTCAAGTTTCTAATGTTCTGTGCGTTTATTCATGCATTTTGGGTATTGTTTTGTGTGTGTTTCCCACGACATGTTCTTCAGGTTTACCAAGATTTTATGGACCAAAAGGGGATAGGGGCAGGGATGGTTTGCCAGGTAAGTTGGTTATTTAGATTTAACAATAAAGTTTTGACTTAAGTCAATTAAAAACAACAAGGACGAAATATATGTAAGTGGTGTATGCTTTTTCTTTAACAGTACGATTTCAACACACTGTTATACTGTACTTTTGGGCTCAACGGCCTCGCTACAATGCGTACACTGGTAACGGCCAAAGTTTTGCAACTAAGATACCATAGATTACAATGGCAATGCGTACAATTCATATGAACAATCTTCTAGGCTAAGATTTTTTATGAAAGATATCCTTTATCCTTGGTAAAATGTGTTAAGTATGATGATTATGACCTGAGCTCGAAAGACAATGGACTCCAGTATAACATACAAATTAGACCTTTTTATAACTAACAAAAGGATATTACACAGTGTGACGCAATGCATTCATATAAGGAAATGCTGACTCTTGAATTGATAAACAGTGTTTTATATTGTTAACAAATAGGTTAACGAAGAAATCTTTGTTTATAACATACATTCTATATTTTTATTTAAGTGGATGAATGACTGTCGATCAACAATAAAACCTCTTTCAAAAACTGAAACCCAAGCTTCCTCAATATTGAAGAAACTCTTAATCAACAAAACACGTCTAATAATACATGAAATCGTAGCTATTTGTTGGCCTCAGCACTGAAATATGTGTTTCCTTTATTGAATAATTACTTACAATGAGCAAAACACCTCTGCCAAGCCATGTTAATATACACTGTTAAAAAGCTCAATGGCTGGCAATCAACAAACATCACTGTCAAGCACTGAAATCAAAGTTTTCTCTATGACTGAATGCTTTTCAATAAAAAAACCCAAATTTTCTCAATGGGTTAATTGCATTCAATCAGCAAAACGCCTCTATCAAGTACTGAAAGCCAAGTTTCTCCTTAGTTGGTAAAGAAATAAGTTATTGGTGTTGCAAACAATTTTGTTGAGTTCTGACATTTTTTTTATATTATTTCAACGTTGTGTATTACATTAAATGAATATGCGTGTAGGTGTTAAAGAGGATTCTTTGTAACTGACTTGTGTCCAATATGTGTAATGCATCGATTTCTATTGTGGTTACATTCACTAACATGTTAAGACATGGGCGTGTTTTAATACTGAAATAAATTGAAGAATACATCATTGGCAATGCTAATAAGGCATTTATGGATTTCATTATTGGATACTAAAGCAATGAAAGTTTTCTAAATGACTGACTGACTTTCAATCACCAAATCACCTTTTTGAGCACTGAAAGCTAAGAGTTGTTAATGACTGAATGACTGTCAATCAACAAAACACTGAGATCCAAGCTGCTCTTATTTTGGTAATAATACAAGTACTTATTGCTGCAACAAATTATTTCGACGTTTGACCTTTTTTGTTTTATAAAATATATAAAATGATAGTTGTATGTGTGTTTGGAAACAACTGTTTTTATTGACAAGTGAATTTTCTGTGTCCCAATATGTTTCATCGGGACATGTCTAGTTTTGTCCCATTCAATATGGGCATGATTTACTACTGCAATAAATTGAAGGACGCATCATTGGCAACGCCAATTACTCAAGTAAAAAATAGCGCAAGTAAAATAAGTCGTCTCATTACAGTTCAAATAATGAGAGAGTGTTTGCATGACAACAAAGTAACATTTCCTCGAGTTAATGTTTTTATTTATTAGCACTGATATCAGAACTTTGTCAAAAGATATGTCTAATGAAAACTTCAATAAGAGCTATGCGTCAAGAAATTAAAAAATGTTATGTCACATTTTTCTTTTCTTTTTTTACATGTTTGTGTTGTCCAAGTTTTGCAGAACATTAAATCTCAATATTTTTACATTTCTGTACGTTCATCCGTCCTGTTTTGTTTTATTGTGTGTATGTTTCTCACGAAATTCCATTGTTGTTTTGTTGTTCAGGTATTCCAGGTTGGACGGGATTCAAGGGAGATAAAGGTGAGAAAGGCTCTCCGGTATAAATTTAGAGCCACGCCGGTTAACGCTTCTGACTCGCCACAGAAGAGCTCAATGAGCAATTAAGGACCCCCGATGTTTATGCTTATATTGACAAAAGTATTCCTCCTTATTCAGTCAGCCGTTGTCTAGTGTGCGCTGAAGATGAAACGAGACTTTAGATCTTTCATAGCGTATGTAATAAAATATATATTGTGCTTGTTCCATAACACTTATGCTGATTTGTTGAGTCGTAATGTGTGCGGCCGGTAATCATCACAATTTGGTTAAATAGTGTAGCGAATAGATTCAAAAATTGATTTGCTCCTAGTATTATTTACTTTTCTTTTTTATGACTTTGTAGCCATCTTGATTGTATTGTGTGTATCAGAGTCGTTAAGACTGGCTCAGCATTTCCGTGCTTTTTCATGTATCACATCAAAGTAGTAAAATAATAACATGTTTATACTAGTATTTTTTTCTGTTAATTAGATGAACTATAATGATTGATGTACATGTTGTAACTAAGGTATTTGGATAAAAGGTAGTTTGTGCCAACAATTAGACACGAGTTTTGAAAAAAAATATGGAAATGTTGTTTTGTTTTAAGCCCCCCTGTGCATTGCGAAGGTGTGAATTTCCGACCGTTTTTGTCCTTCTTGAAGCGTCCGCCTTGGGTAAAGGAATGATCAGTGGATGATTCGCATTCAAAGTTGATACAATCGTTCAGGTCCACTGCATATTTACAAAACACAGGTAAACAATAGATTTTAAAGTGTTCGATTTTGACAATGCCCTTTTAATCATATGATTTATATAGTCTAATCTAGTAAATAACTTTTTTAATCTTCTGGCTGAGCCTCAAGGGTCAGTTGTAACTGGTCACGCCCCTAGGGCCAGAGGATGTTAATAGACTTGTACAGTTGATAATTTAAACACAATTCTTCTGAAACCACAACGGTCAGGGGTTTTATTGTATGTGTGTAACATCGTTCAGTGGTCAAGTACCTGTTTCGTTCAAATCATGCTACTTGGGTAAAACTGGCCGCGCCTTAAGAGTCACATACTTTATAAAGACTGGAATAATAAATTACTTTCAAGAATTGTCCTTAGAAATCGCAAGTGTCATGGTTGTCATATTTAATGTGAAACATCGTCCTCTGAACATTTTTCAAATCAGGCCCCTGGGGTCAAAACAAACCATGCCCAGGATGTCACGTGATTAATTTAGTCTTATATACTAACTTTAAACATTAAACATTTAAACAAATGGTAGTCATTTATGTGTTAACTGACTACCATTACACCAGTAGCGTTTCTCAGATGATAAAGACATTAAATTGGCAAACTTTAGAACATAGAAGAATACACTCATCCTTGATACTACTCTATAAAATTGAACATCATCTAGTCTATGTAGACCACCAACGTCTTACAATAACAAGAAATTTAAACTTGTGTGTACCTTTCTCTAGAACTACATATCATCAAAACTTTTTTTCCCAAGGACAATTAGATATTGGAATGGCCTTCCATACAACGTTAAGAGCAGCACCAGCCTCAGTCAGTTTACTGCAGGTTTGGCCGCTGTCTCGAAATAAATATAAGTATCTTGTTGTCATACTTTTATCAATAGTCAATGTAATAATGTTAACATTGTTCGTCACCTTTTTATTTCGTATGTCAATTAAAATCACTTTCATGTACATACTGTATATATTTTTTTTAACACGTGACTTTTTACATTTCGCTGTCCCCCGACAGACGCCTTCCTGTCATATTCAGTAATTGACTGTAGGAAGTATGAAGTAGAAGAAGAAGTAGGAGTAAACATTTCTTATACCATAAGTTCCATAGCTATGATATTTAGAACCTGACGTCACGTGATGGTGCTGTACATAATTTGTGTATATGCCCATGGGTAAAAAATAAATATCTGCCACGCTGATCGAATGGTTTGTAAAGCTAACAGCATGATAACTTTTCAAAAATCTGTAAAACAACAGCGCCCACCTCGTTGAAGTGCGGTATGGTATATACGATTGCAGTGCTCTACAAAGACTTTTCAAATTGTGCCCCTGATTTTGAGGACATATCACGCGTTATTACACAAGAGTAATCAATTGTTTTCCTAGTCATATTCATTAATATTAGGTCATTAGTGGTTCAAATTGTTAACATCAAATCGTTCATTTCCGCATATATACGAAACACGTGTAAAATATAGATTTTAAAATAAAAAAAAAAGTAAAAAAATAATATCGGAATCCGTAATGGTCAGGAATTTAATATTTGGTGTGTAACATTGTATAGTGCGCCTCTTCTATGTGTTTTTTTTTTCAAATCGTGTCTATGTGTTCAAAACTGGCATCGCCCTATTGGTCATACGATTTCTATAGACTAATCTTTTTAAATATTAGCTTATCCTCAAGTGTCAGTAGTAACTGGCCACGCCCAGAGTTTTAAAGTCTGTGTGGAACATCGTTTAGTTGTCTAGTACCTATTTTTCAAATCATGCAATTTTGGTTTAAATAAGCCGCCCCATTTAGGGTAATATGATGTATAAAGACTTGCATAGTGAATTACTTCAAAAACTAATGTCCTGGGAAACCGAAAGTGTCATGGTGGGTTAAATATTAATATGTAACATTGTCCCCTGAACGGCTGTTTATTTTAATTGTTTTCCAATCAGGGCCCTGGTTTTAAAACAGACCACTCACCGGGTGCCACATGATTCATATATTCTAATACAGTAACTTTAAACACTGTTAATACCATACGTTCAAGTGTAACACATTATTACACAAGATATATCGATGGCTATCCTGGTCCGATTTATTAATTTTAAGTCAGTAGTGGTTCAAATACGTTCCGTTACTTTAAATGACGTCCCGGAAGTAAACAAAATGTCATTAAATATAGTTTATCTATATTAAATAATGTTGTAACTCTATGGTAAAGATAACATTCCTTCTGAGTAAAACCCCTTCTACATATGATGTTACTTAAAAGCCGTGTAAGTAATTATATTAAGAATGTTTAATTCAAATCAAAGACATTAAATAGTTCATGTACAATACAGACGCGATCCAACACTATGTCGTTATGAGAAGATAATAGAGGTGTTACAACTTAACCTGACCTTACTCCATAATAATTTTAATAATATTAGTTTATTAAAGTCTCATCAGCATAATTGCATACAGTCACAGATAAAACACTACATTAAAACATTAAACACAATAATTGCTGCCACTCAATTTTGAGTTACAAGAGACTAGTTAACATTACAGACATATTAATTATTTAGAACTTATTGAAAGGAGAGCTAACTCGGAAGCTCATATTGTATCCTTTTTAAATAAGCACTTCCAAGTTATCCCCCTTTCTCTTACAAGTTATATCAACACATAACACATACTAATAACACCATTAAATATCAACCAAAGTATTTAGACATAAAACCTAGATTGATTTTGCAATTCTGATAGTTAAATACTGCAATAAAATGTCTAGAATAAATCATTGAATTGGAAAACAGGTGCAAGTGCACACTGAAACGAAAAAATAAATCAAAACAAAATAGTGGAAAGAAATCATTTATCCCCTATGATCTGATCATAAAAGAACTTATTAGCAATAACATTCTAGTACAGAATGAAAGGCAGCACTAAGATTACCTTAAATACTTGGCCTTACATTATATACATAGTCTAAAAGGTCTATATACATTAAAAACAATAATCTGGTTACAAATATTTACACAGTTTATTTGAATAAAATTGGTACCAAAAGGCTAGTAATTCGAACCACTAGGTGTAGATTAATATTATTAACACATGTAAGATTGTCGTCTTTGTAGTACTAAGACACAGGTTTTGGCTAAAATTCGAACCAGATTATTATCAGTAAAAAGCAATTTAAGTTTATCATCACTGCTAAAAGTCATGAAATCAGGTGCAGAAACTTTAGCTCTATCAAAAAGGGTATCTCTTATATCACAGTACAAATTAAATTCAAGTAAAACATGGCTTTCATTTTCAATAACACTGTAATTATTGGCATATCAAAATGGACAAAAACGTCTATCCAAAGGCAGACCTTCATATCGCCCTGTTTCAATACGCAGCGGAGCAATACCACTCCTAAATTTACACAATGCTGATCTATGAACTTTTGGTATAATCATGCTGCAATATTTCTCAACACTATATTCATGTTTAAATGTACAATAGGTTTGTAATTTGTTACCACCTCTGCCTGGCGGACCATGAATAGCATTTATCTGGTTGAACCAATCATTTTTATATTCTAAAAACATGGCTTCTTCAATATGCTTAACAATAGCATGCTTAGCTATAGGTATGACATGTCACAATACTGTCTTAGATTATAATGATCCAAATGTTTACGAACAAAATAAAACCATACAATCAATTTGTGCATGGAAAATGTTACCTTTGTCCTCATATCAAATTTAAAGGCAAAAGCTTTAACAATGGTCATAAAACAATTTGACCACTATTTAGCGAAAAGTGTTGTCCCAGATTAGCCTTTGCAGTCCGCACCAGCTAATCTGGGATGACACTTTCCGCCTATATCGGATTTTTCTTTAGAAAATACTTCCTTTTAAAGAAAAAAAACCTAAAAGCGGAAGGTGTCCTCCCTAATTATCCTGTCCGGACTGCACAGGCTTATCTGGGACGACACTTTACGCACAAGCATTATGCCCCGATGTCCCAGGGCGTGGCTCATATGTATTATATATATTATATGAATATTGATCGGGTCGTTATCCTGTCTTAAAGCAATTCACTTTTCACATACTATTTTTAAGTTTTGATTGTCAGTGTTATGTATAATGCTTCCGCACTGAAAGGTCACACCGTGTTGATTACAATTAAGTTAAGTGCCGGGCCGTTAGGAAAGAATTCCCGACATCAACTGTGTTAATTAATGCGGCATGGAAGAATCAGTCATATTGGAATAGTTGATTCGTGATTTATAATCACACATTTTATTTACGAAAGTTTTATATAGAAACTGTAAGTTTATTTCTGCAAAACTTACATACTTGCTATTTCCCTACTTATTCCAATGTCATATATAGAGATTAATAGGTTAGTGTTGATTATAGATCAGGTTTATCATGCGAGGCTTAGAAAACAAAAAGCACGAGCCTTGGCGAGTGCTTTTACGTTTTTGTGCCGAGCATGATTAACCTGATCTATAATCAACACTAGTCTATTATTCTATTTATCCCACTTTTTATTCAGTAAACCTTTTTATTTAAACAAAATTAGTTTAACTGTATAATTGCGCTGGAATTTTGACGTCATTTTGTCGAAAAAAATGACGTCATTTCATGCCGTGTATTATAGCAGAAATTTAATCAACGGGGCTTTAATCAACCGATTTAATTGCTAATTAAGTGCTTTAGAGTTTTAAAATTGTGTCAACAAGAAGGGAAGACACTTGCACTTTCTACATGGTGTCTCAGACAGTTGTAATTCTGTTGCTTTGGATAATAATATGATAATAGGTGCTACTTTATTTACGGGCAAAAGCTTATTTGATGTTTGTTAAAGATAACACGGTAATATATGTCTGCACATTATCATGCAACAAAACATTTAATTTCTTAACATAACAATATGTAATTGAGCAAAGCAATAAAATGTTATTTATTTTAATTTAAAACAAGTTTATGAAGCTATGCTTTATATATAGTAACCCCTCGTACTGTTTTCAAACACTTAAACATGTATTTCATTTTTTGTTTACTGTTAAAAACAATGTTAGAATTTAAAAAATTAAAAAATCTTGCGAAACTGTGTTTTATTGATGTTGTCCACATGCAGGAATGTCATTTATGTTTTAGGGCGAGATTATTTCTAAAACTAGAAGGGATTTTATTTAACTTAAGCATAAAAAGAAGGTGCCGTACTTCATTATTTTGGTCCCACGTCTAAATCATCGACATCGTAAATGAAACCCCTGCATATGTAAATGAAGAACTTTTTGTACTTAATTAATGTTAATAAACTTATAAATTAAACAATGCTTGCGGGATTGTTTGCATCTATCTTGAAAGAAGTGCATACCCCTAATTCACTGTGCAAAATTACACAGACCAGAAATATCACCTTTGGACACAATACTCTTTGCATATCTTCCGCACTGTTAGAGCTTATGTCATCAAATGTTGTAAACTTATTGTATTTTTCTTAATCCTCAGGAATTAAAAGTTGGTTAAAACTATCACTTATGGCATACACAGATTGAACATTACTAGGTTGGTGCTAAGGAGAAAATACTAGTAGCAAAAATTTAGATTTATGATGAAGACCCACATCATAAGCTTATTGCTAAATATATGAGTGTACCTGTCGCTTTATGTGTGAGACTTACAAAAAATCAACAACAACATACTTATTATCACGAATTTACTGTTATCAACAAGAATTGTATTACCGGTAAACAATCTACCAAACCATATTACATAAAATATAATCAAATATTTTTCACCTGAATTGAATTGCATTATTTCGTTTATTTTCATTTCATTTAATTCATTTTTATGTTTTGAGAGTAAAGATATTCAGTCATGGAATATGGCATTAAACATATAGACAGCAGCTGCTTTTTGCATTTGAGTGAGGCAGTTTCCACATGAACATGATTATAAAATAACAACCCGATTATTATACTGCATGTACATCCCAATTGATTAAAGTTAAGTTTTTGTATGTTCAACCTCATAAACAAAATAACACATTCAGTATGTTCATTTATACCCTAATCTTCTCGCCCTTGTTACTGTGCACTCAACACATGGAGTATGAGACACACTCTTATGAGTTTGCATATATTCGGATATGTTCCTACCACGCGTTCGTTAGTTAAAAAACACACTAAGTCATGGCGCTAAATATCAATGAGTTGACTTCATCAAAGATGTAGAACCAAACGCCTTTTGTGTAGAAATGATAACAAGCAGTCATCAAATAAAATGCATACCGTATCATACACTTTCGCTTCTTATATGGTCTTCAAAAAAATTATCAGAGACAGTTGACAAGACTAAACTTCTGCTTTTCGCTTATTTGCAATTTTTTCAAAGTGTCAGCATAATGTGCAAAATAATAATGGTAATACACAACATGGTCACAGGTGTGTCAAATGATTTTTTAGGCAAGGATTATTTATTATAGGATAAGTTCAAGTGTTCAACACACTCTTTTGTAATTAAAATATTGCAAAGTGTGCTACTGACACTGCATCATGCACATGCATATTTAAGCAAAAATAAACATTCATTTATATAATAAACAAGAAATTTGATACTTAAAAACAACTTAGTAGATATTGTATAATGTACAATGTATTACTCAAAGTCATCATCACACATCACAATGGTCTCTAAACAAAGTGTGCTTTTTTTATTGTGGCATACATTTTTTGAACTAATACCAGTAATAGAAATACAGAAAAAACGGATTTAGCTGCCTGGGAACTATCATTTTTAATATCAACAATTCGTTTGACATGCCTGATAACTGCAAATTGTTAATTTCACTATTCTTTCACATTGTTTTCACACCTGATATTTGTTATGCTGTATATTCTTTTTACTTAAAGACATACAAAGTCTCTTCACAATAATTGCAGTTTCTTTACAGTCCACTTACGTTGAACATTAAAGAGTCACAATTGCTAATGTTTCAGTCCCGGTCAAGCTTGATAGGTCCAGAATTGCTTCGTTGTTGAGTACGAAGCACGCAGTCAGTTTTGCTCAGCAGAATGCTGCATGGAATGTGTGAAGCCCAGCATTTGACAGAGCAGCTTCTAAAAGAAAATCAAAGAGAATCCATAAAATGTACAGATTAATTAGTATATTTCCAATGTGTATGTAAGCACAGTTTGATTTTTTACAGTTTGAAACAGTTTGGTACGAAAATGATCGAGTACGAGTCGGAAATGCAATATTGTTTACAATCACAACGAACTTAATACACCACAAAAGAAAGGGTCTTTAGATTAATCATGTAGAATATACTCAGGAAATAACTCCAAAACTTTAAATAAAATTATAACTTTTTTGTTCCATTAGTTTGACTGAATAACACTGACCTTAAATTTAAAATCGGCGAAAAACATTTTGTGACGAAAACAGTTTCCATGTTATCAAAGGAAATCTTTAGCAATATAATTATAGATTGATGTTTTATGTAACAAAACGCAATATTTCAATTGAATAAGTACTTACCAATCGAGTGTATTCCATTTATTTATTAAATTTCAACAGTGTAAACACCCACCAGAGAAAGTAAGTTTCAATTTTCACTTCTTAAAGACGTATTGACGAAAGCAGGGACGTCACACAGACATGTATAGTTGTCGAGGAAAGAAACGCGGCCGTTCATGTTGTGAAGAAATCAAACTTTTAAAACAATTGTTTATTTATGTAAAGGGATAATATTAACTATCGAATATTGGATTCATTGAAGAAGTAAATTCGAGACTAATCTTATTCGATACTGTGCACCGGAAGTACGCAATAAATTTAGACGGGTTATCTTTTTTAAGATTTTGTTCACAACATTTAGCTCAATTTTCAATTTGCAATGCATTATGGGAAACAGGAAGTGTCACACAGGGAGGCAAACAGACGTATTTTTAGCGAAGAAAATCATATAATGCACGGAGATAGAGTACCATTCGCTACAAAATAATGAATTTCTTGTCGTATTTGTGCTTGATGTATGCAAATACATGCGATATGGCGTTTGTCGAGGTGTCTATGTTGCTACATCGGTCAAGTAAACTGCCCATGCATCGCGAAAACAGACGACGCGGGCAGGAAATATTTGACTTCAATACCCTATCAGATAAGAAAATTTGTATTTCAGAAAAGTGATACAAATAAACGGTCAACGCCCTTTGGGCTTTTGCCCGTATCACACTTTTTAGAAATTGTATTGTACTTAAACTTAATTGCTATTCTTTGAAAGGCTTAGTTTGAGACTGAAATGTCTATTAAATCTTCCAATGTGATGGTCCTAGCTTTAATCATTTTTATATTTAGTGTAATGTTGTAGGTATTGCCGTCCAGTTTATAGACAATAATGGCACTGAAAAACAAGACTATCGGATTGTAACCTTAATTTTCCCTTCTTGAGTTTCTGACGTGTCGTTTTCCAATTGTTAGCGTTTGATCTTTAAGATGTCCTTCTAGAGACTTATTCAAGCAATTTTTGTCAGACAATACTTGTCCTCCAAGTTAATAAATTACACCTATTTATACGTATATGTATACATGTGAAATAGACGTGATGATGATATGTTCAATCGAACTCGCATAGGCGTTCACCCCCAGCTTGAATCGTGTCTATGTTTAGTGTGTTGTACGTATTGCCCCGCATTGCATAACCAATTCGTCGAGTGCCCCCCCCCCCCCCCCCCCNTGCACCGACGCCAAACAAGTTCTTTGCGCGTCCTGTCCGTCTGTGGAGAACGTACTAAGGACGTGTGTGCGGGTGTGAAGGCACTGTAACACGAAACTTAAACTTACTGTCAATTGTGTTAGAATGTCAAAATATATTATTTTACAGATGAATTATAACACGTTCATTTGTATTGTGTTTTATTGGTGATTGATAAAGAAGTCTTTTTTATTGTATAATTCAGTTTTCCGATTTGTAAAGTAATACTTTTTTAATTGCACGATATTATTGATATGTCAATATGTATCGATGAAATGTCCTCACCATCATAGCGCACATATCAAAATATTACAACTGAATTGTGGTGTAGGATTTCATAGATACAACAGACACAATTACAGACACAAATAAATGTACAATACCGAATTAATACCGAATTCCGTTAACAGACAGTTTTCTAATGGAATCGATATTGCACTTCGTAAATTTCACAGCGCGCATGAACATTTTTTGATTAAATCTAAATTTCTCTTTGCACTTATGCATATGATTTACGTTGCATCATTTCAGTCTTACTTTTATCGATTTACCACGAAATCTGTACAATTTGTTTGCGACCAATTTATTTTTACCGCGAATATAAATGGAATGCCTGTTTGAAGGAGAGTTTATAACGTAAAGCTCGCCTACTTATATACCATTTATTGACAACTTCAAAGAAACGCCATTTTCAGTTCAGGGCTGAGACAAAACTCTGTGAAAGTACGTTAGAAAGTACCCTATTTGAATCATCAATGCAATTAAAATTCTGTTAAAAGTACAGGAATATAGAAAAAGCAACAAATGATTAACACAATAAATAAATAAGAATGTTCCGGAGATTTTTCGTTGATATAGGCCTGTCCAGAAATTAGTTAACTTCCCTGTCGTAATCACGAGTGATTTCTCCTCTTCACTACCGGTTGTTTTTTTTACTTATTTTAATATTGTGCGAATTATTGTTTCGTAATTTAGATGTAGTTGCAAGACAATTTATTATTCTAATTGAACCAAGTTCCAAAGTTTTTTTTATAATGTCAGCATTGAAAAGTACTCTACTTGTTGCAAATTAAGTCTGACAATATGAGAGCATTTT
This sequence comes from Dreissena rostriformis, assembly GCA_007657795.1. Taxonomy (NCBI): domain Eukaryota; kingdom Metazoa; phylum Mollusca; class Bivalvia; order Myida; family Dreissenidae; genus Dreissena; species Dreissena rostriformis. The sequence goes on from VMBQ01004626.1 coordinate 37,333, forward strand.
CATAACACGTACACTGCCATGTATTTCTTCAGAATTTTTTATTTATAAAATGTTTTATTTAACATATTATTGGGGACAATGTGTTGCTGTTCTAATCGTTCTCTTCCTTTGTTTTTTAATACATTTAAATATTGTCTGTTAAATGTTTAAATATTGTTCGTGTGTGTTGCTTAACTTGTAAATATTCTCTCCCTTTAAATGAACAAAAAACGTTTTCCATATAATATGTGGTTCCCTTCAACTATGTATCTACTAATCTATTTTTGTTTAACCTTTGCTCATACTGTCATGTTATGCATTAACTCAGCTTAAAATCAATAAACTTGTAAACTTGTAATTGCGCCATTGCATCGTATTAGCGGAATTGTTCTATTCGCATGTTGATAACACCTCGCAGTTTGTGACTAATCTTTTGTGAAAACACGTGACATAGATTAATAAAACAATGGTGTTTGACTTGCGAGGCCACTTTCTTTCTTTGTTGTTTACATAGCCTGTTAAAGGTCATTCGATGGACTCAATATGGTTAAAAATGTATGTTATAACCCATTAATTCAATAATGTATAGATACAACATTTTATGAATGATTGTCATATTTTTTATTTTTTTTTACTCGACTCTTATGATTCGCCTTTGTAAATTATTTTACTTGCCTCTTATGATTTTCCATAGTGAATGATTTTACTTGACTGTAAGGATTCTCTTTTGTTAAATATTTTACTTGGCTCAATTGGTTTTCATTTGTTAATTATTTTACTAGACTCTTATGATTCTCCTTCATGAATAATTTTACTTGACACAATTGATCCTCCTTTATAAAATGTTGTACTTGACTCTAATGATTCCTCGCAGTGATTAGTTCGTACTTGACTCTGATCAGATCCGTACTGCTTGTTCTGTCTCTCCCATGTGCTCGATTAAGTTTTATCTCTACAGTGTCCTCGATTCTTTACTTTGTGATAGATTCTACTCTTCGTCCTTCAGGTGCTCGACGACATAATATTTGTTTTTGGATGTTTTAACGGAGTGGCACTCATTTTCAACGTTGAATGTTATGGATGTTACGTTGTAGAATAATGGATGCATAAACAGCGTTGTGATAACCGTAATGTATTATTCACCGTTCAATCTTCGTACAGTACCAAATACCTTAATTCGGCTCAAATATCTATACTGTACTGCACTACAACGCATCCTGGCGACCTTAATCTGCTGTCACCGAGTTTTACATCATACACATCTAAAACATCATCAGCAAAGGCATCAATAATAATGGTATATGTGGCGTGTTCTGAGAAAACTGGGCAAAATGCTTGTGCGTAAATTGTCATCCCAGATTAGCCTGTGCAGTCCGCACAGGCTAATCAGGGACGACAATTTCCGCTTTTATGGCATTTTTGGTTTAAATGATGTCTCTTCTTAGCGAAAATCCAGTTTAGGCGGAAAGTGTCGTCCCGGATTAGCCTGTGCGGACTGCACAGGCTAATCTGGGATGACACTTTACGCACAAGCATTTTGCCCAGTTTTCTCAGAACACGCCACATATGATCCCATATGAACCCTATGTTTTCAGTATGC
>VMBQ01004626.1:39265-56613 GCA_007657795.1 Dreissena rostriformis
GTTTCCTTTATTTACAGTCAATTGTATTCGTGCACGTTTTGGTCCGTCGTAATGGGTGCATAATGCGCAACTTGTGTGGCTCTAAGTGTGTGCTTTAAGTATCTCGCTTACAGCTTCACACCTGGATACCAGTGTATGCTGGGAAAAGGGGAGCATATTCAGTCTTCCTCTTCCAGGCATAGCCTCTCATGCATCAAGACCGCTGTGGCCCAGAAATGGGATCCTCCGCGAGGTGATGGACGGTAACTGGGCACCTTGCGGCCCCAGGCTAAACCACAAGGTCTCGGAGGAAACTAGGCCCCTAGATACTTGGCTTGTATGACCCCCCGGCGCGGGAACATGCTCTGCAGCTTTGTAAACCTAGTTCCCAGCTATGGGCCAAATAGCTCCACTGCCTTGTGGATGCCTTGGGAGAGGCAAAGGCTACGGGATGATACCCCGACAGAAAACTGCTGCTGCCTTGCAGTCCGTCGTTGGATCGACAAAGGCTAAAGGAAAACAACCTGACATAAATACACTGCTGCCTTGCAGTTCGTCGTTGGATCGACAAAGGCTAAAGGAGAGGTAACCTGACCAAAACCTAGAGAGTTGAAATCAGAGGTGCTGGGCCAAATGGCACTCTCTTAACAAACCACAGCATCATGTAATTTCCGCAATGACTACACAATCTACTAGCAGTTTAGGATGTGTTCCATCGGTATATGGAAACATAATCTAATTGCTCTAAATAAAATAAAATTGTTAAAAAAGCTGCAGTTTCAGTAAAAATGTTTCCCAAAAGTAATAGTTTCAATTGCTTAAGCTTGGGAATTATTCGACACTTAAGTACGACGATTTCAACATGAACCTTTACAGAAGTGCTCTCAGCGCATGCGTGGCGACTGGTCTGCCCAACAATCGCGACTATATCACCCTAGATCGGGAGGCGGAGAGTGGCCGGAAGTCGCAGCTTCAGACCGTCATGGACGTGGACTAGAACCGCATATGATCAAATAGCTTTATTATACTCCTTGTTCTAATTACATGTATTTTTATTGCCGCTTATGTAATCAACGAAAGCGATTTGAAATTACTTTCATTTTTAAAGAGAGAGTACATGTACGATAAATATGACAATTTTTAAAGTATACTTTATTTTTAAGGTGTTCAGTTAGCCGGTTAATAACCGGCTTCAATAAAAGGTTAACCAATAAGATTGTTCCAACCTGTTGCATCCCTAATTTTTAATATAACAACAAAGAGTCAAAACAGGAATATATATATAATTTGTGTTATATATGTGTGTAAACCGTGTATATGATAAAGAATTTATGTGTCAATTGTTAAAGTTTAATTCAGGATATTCAACAACGTAGTATCTTTATTGTTTCAATAAACATCTTTAAATTATATATAATATATTCTTCATGTTGATACACATTGTGTTCCGTTTCGAGCGTTTATATGACACTGTTATTTGTATAAGCAAACAATGTATGCGTGAATATTTATGTATAAGGATTATTATTTGGACTATAAACTATGTTTATTGAACAGAGGAGAAAAAAAGGACCAACATGAAAACAAACTCACCCAAATGGTAAATCACAAAAGACGTTAACAGATGAAGTCCCCGCTGTCGCTCGATATGACAGACGCTTGTAAATTCAGACCTACAGCGTTGCCAATAAAATATAAGGAAGAGTCGCGCTGACATCGAACAAGCATGATTTTAAATTACATCTCCGTGTCCAGCTCATAATCGGTAAAGTACTTTATTTTAAAGCACATTATTATGATAAACCGCTCCAATGTCAGGTCAGGAAGGAAATTGAAGTACTGTAGAACATATTATTTTCTCAAGGCTTTAATATTGCAAAGGCCCAGGTTCAGTTTGATTCACTTAATCATGGTATAATCACGGAATCAAATCCCTGTAATGAAAAATTTGAAAAATGAGAAAAAAAACACACTGACATCATCAAAGTCTTCAAGATATGTTTGTTACTTCCGGGAAGCAATAGCAGTATAACTTCCGCTTCCACTATCTTTTCTCAGACGTTTTGGCTACGGTAAACTGTTTGCACTTATAAACAGTAATCCATATTACATTATTATAGTTGGTATTATAAATACCAATGTTGATAGAAATCCTGTTAATTGTGTTTATGTAACTCGCTAGGCCGGTTAATCAAGGCATGGGTATCACCACACACAAGCATTGATTAGTGCAATCGCACTTTGTACTTCCGTCGTCCACGTTATATCGTCTAGACACTGTTTTAAATAACGGTCAGACGCATTAAGCGTCGAAACCCGTTCTGTCAATAGCAACATTCGTCGTCACTTACCGTCAACTGATGAGATTATCTGAATACGGTGTACAACCATGAGATGCTTAATTAAAAACAAATGTTCAAATCTATCTAACAGAACGCATCTAAAATGTCCCAAATGGAAACACACGCACTCAAATAGTGACACAAATAGGAAACCAAACAGATAACGCATCTGTTTTTATAAGAATGCAATATAATAAAGGCAATATTTCAGCCATTATGTGACACTTAAGGCGAATGCCATTGCATTCTTACAGCTCGGTCAATAATAATTCAGCGAATGGTCAAACTGTCATCGAATGATTTCCAATAACGTCTGCAGGAAATGTCGTGATCTTCCCTATCCTGATTAATTGTCCCGGAATTATGTCATTAATGAGGGCAAAGTACCATCAATTATGTTTATGTCATCACCATACTAGTTTTTGAGCATTATCAAAACCGCTCCACGACCTCTTAATCCAAACATAACAGGTCTTTATACTTCATATCCTTGTGCCAAAAAGTTGCTAGTCGGTTGATTTAGTGAATATTAAATTACAGAGTAATTAAACTATATTATTATATATATTTTTTTAATATTTGCTGTTATTGCTTTTTAATATAAATTGTAGTGTAGTGAGATTAATGTTTATTACAAGCGGTGTTTAGTGTTTTGTAAAAACATAATATGTGCTAAATTGGTGGCTCGGCATGCCTTCCAACCGGACTTAAATCCCCCTAAGGGGTAACATTAGCTTGACTCATCTTTATGTTTAGTGTGTTGTGCGTCTTGTCTCGTATTGTATAGACAATCAGTCACTTGCCTCACAAGACTAGCTTGATTGAAACTCGCGTCCCTCCTGTTTCTCGAGTTTCATATTTCCTATGTCCACTACCAATCATCCTTTGCCACCACACCCAAAAGGTTTTCTGCACGTCCTGTCAGTTTTCTGGTGTGCGGACACTGTACCACGAAACTTAAACTTACTGTCCATTGTGTTATTGTTTCAATATATTTTATTTTTAGATGTGAGTTATGATACGCTTATTGTATTATGTTTTATGTTTATATTTGTAATTAACACACTAGTTGATTTTTGTTTTTATAATTATGATGTCCATTGTTTAAGTTATTCTTTTTTATGTGTACAATGTTTTTTACATGTGTCTATAATTATACATGAATAGTCTATCACAATATGCATCGATGCAACGTCAACAATCTCATTGGAAAAATATGAAAGTCTTAAAACAGATGTGTGGGTTTCCATAGATACAAGAAACAGAATTAAATATACACCTACTTTCAACGCTATGTTTTAGATCTGTTAAGTAATCTTGGGTTAGCCTCCAATGAGTCCACTTTTTTGCAACAACCGACAGAAAGATTTAATTTGAAACATTTGAGGAGTTTCTTCTTACTTAATTCCATAGACAGATTTAATTTGAAAAAATGCAAGACGTTTTTCTTTTTTAATACCGGAGAATTTATATTGCACTTCGTAAATTTCACAGTGCGCATGCACATTTCTTGATTAAATCTATCTGAATATCTCTATGTACTCGTGCACATGAATTAGGCTGCGTCATTCCAGTCTCATTATTTTCGATTTAACACGAAAGCTGTTTTATTCGTTCACGACCAATTTAATTTTACTTTTAACATTAATTGAATGTCTGTTTGATGGAGAAAGTATAACGTAAAGCACGAATACTTATGAACAATTTATAGACAAGTTCAAAGAGGCGCTATTTTCTGTTCAGGGTTGCTTGTCAAAAGAAAACTCAGTGAAAGAAAATTAGACAGTACCTTATTTGAATCATCAATGCTATTCAAATTATGGCGAATATTTTTTTTATAAACAACAACAACATTTTGTTTAACAAAATAATTGGTCGGAGATGTTACGTTATCGATATAGGTCTTTTCAAAATCTAGGTAACTTCCCTTGCGTTATCACAAGTGATGTCTCCTCTTCACTTTCGGTAGTTTTAACTTATTTACTTTTGAGTGAATCATTGTTTCTTTATTCGAATGTAGTTGCAAGACAATAACTAATTCTAATAGTAGCATAATTCAAAGTTTATTATACTATACACATTGAAAAGTACTCTATGCTATGCACATTAATTCGAGAAATACAAGAGGAAGGTCATAAAACATACCCTGTCTTGTATATCTTCAGACATTTCAATTAAGCTAATGGTTTTCTTGAACATAATATTAGGACAATGTTTTGCTTTTGAATTGTCAATACGTGTAGTCCTTATCGTTCAATGCATTGCGCAATGCTTCGTATGAGCGGTGTTGTTCTTTTTGCATTTTGATATGACCACGCTGTTTGTGACGTAGTAATTTTTATGACGCTCTGCTACAGACAGTAAATGAAATAATCTTTTCTACAAACACATAGATTAAGTTAACATTGGTACTCGACTTGCGAGGTCACTTTCTTTCGTTTCTTTATTTCATAGCCCTATTTACCGTCACTTGATCGACGATGGTTTGAAATTGATGTAACTAGTACATGTACATTCATTCAATAACATATAGATACATTATTTTTTAAATATTTTATCAGAATTGTTCTTATTCAAATGTACATTCAAAATGTTTAACGCGATCAAAAGCCTAATACTTCATACAAAAGGCTATGAAAAAAGTAACAGGATGTTGATAATGAAGAGTTAGTCATGAGGCTTTTGCAATCGTGGGAAATTAATTCGAAGGGAGATCTCCTAGTTTTCCGAACTGCTTATTCATTTACTTTGGTTACATTCAACTAAATCATTGTGTACCCCTCTGTAATCCCTTCGCAAGTTGTGACTATTACTAAAGAGTTCACTTTCTCTTTTGGTATAAAAAAGCATTTTAGCAATCGAAGTGTCGTCGGCACAATTTTTGTGCAATGAGTTTAAAACTGAGTTGAAAAATGAACTTGTAGTCTGCGTTTAATGTAATATTGTGCCTTGGTCGAAATTCACTGCCGAAATCATCTGCCGGTCTCTGCAGTCAAGCGATATGTTTGTTATAAGCAGTAGCATGGCAAGTCTTTTAATCACAATTTTCAGAAAAGTAATTCTTTTAATTTGTACATAAAATAACTCGACGGAACAGAACAGTAATACATTACATATATTTGTCTTTTCTGGAGATCGAATGTTGATTATATTACTTCATTTAAACGTATTGTTTTTAAAAGTGTATATTAAATATTTTAGGGAAAATACATGAAACATTGAACAGGAGAAAATCCAGGTCTTCCCCTCCTACGAATCTTCTAATGTCAGTAAGAATGCTTTTTGCTTCAATCAGATAACATATGGTGTTTTTTTTTGTTCATTTAAGGAATATATAAATAGTGAAGGTTTAGTTGTTTTTTAAATTAAGATATAGGTCAAATATTTCGACTTATATAATAATAACCCTAATAAAAGAAGCAGTTTGACTTGTACCCGGACCTTCAAAACACTTTATAATAACAGTGTGTTTGAAATATTTACACATGCATGGAAACAACAAGAGCGGTGTTATCAGATTTAGATAAAACTCATGGACGAAATCCTTGACTCTAATGATTTTCTTTTGTCCATGTGTGTACTTGAATCTGATCAGTTGCTTACTTCTTGTTCTGTCTCTTCGCGTGCTAAATTCTGCCATGCGTCTACCGTGTCCGCAATTTTGGACTTTGCTTCATGTGATGGATTCTTCTCTTTGTCCTTCCGGTACGTGACGACACGATCTTTGTCGTTGGTGGATTTAACGGGAAGATAACCATGTTCAACGTTGAGTGTTATGAATGTTCCTTTGACGAATGGTGGATACAAAAAGAGTGTTGTAATTACCGATATGCAGTATTTACAATTTAATCAACTTACATTACTTAATCACTAACATCGCATCAGAAGTCAGATACTAGACTGAACTATACTGAATCCTGTTGACCTAAATCCGCTATCACCGAGCTTGCGCATTATCTGAAACACCATCAGCAAGGTCATCAAAAATAATGGTCTAAATCTAAAAAGCTTCTGAGCATTTCCGGAACAAATAGAGGTATAATTATCATGGCGCACGCGAGTTCTGTAAACTTGATCGTAGATAACTACAACACACAGTTTACTGACCTTGCGATTATTGCAACATAAGTCTGTTTTTACTACCTTACATCTCACAGCACCACCCCTGAAAAGAAAAGAAGCAGAATTGACTTCAAAAATCATTATAACTGATTCGTATATGGGCAATTGCTAACAAAAAATTTAATGATGCAGGCTGAAATCTCGCGTCGGCCCCTAGTGTTTAAAAGTTAGGGTTCTGTTATATCAGTATTTTGAAACATTATCTTGTTACTCTAAATAAAATTTAATTATTCAAAGGGTTGCAGTTTTAAAATAAATGTGTTCCAAAAGTTACAGTTTCAATGGCTTAAGATTTGGCATTATTCTGCATGCAGATACGACGCCTTCAACATGAACCTGTAGAAACATGCGCTCAGCGCATTCGTGGTGACTGGTCTGCCCTCCATCCAAGACTCTATCACCATAGACCGAGAGGTAAAAGAGGAGCCGGAAGTCGCGGCCTCAGACCGTCATTGGCGTGGACTAGTACCGGATATGATCACATTGCTTTAGTGTACGCCTTGTTTGAATCACAAGTATTTTAATATAGCAACAGATTGTCGAACTGGAATATGATATATTTTATGTTACACTGCGATTTAATCTTATACGTATATGATAAAGTGTTTGTTTGTCACTTGGTTAAGTTTAATTAAATAATTAAACAACTTAATATATTCCAATGTTGTAAATAAACCGCTTAAAATAATATATAATATATTCTTCATGTTGATATACATTGTGTCCCGTTTCGTTCGTTTAAATGGCATTGTTATTTGTATTTAGCAAAAAAGTTATGTCTGAACATTTATGTATGAGAACTCTTATGTTCATTTTGAGTATAGATTATGGTTTTTGAAGAGAGCAAAAATAGATTCACCAAATGGTAAAACATAAAGACGTCAACAGATGAGTTGCCCGATAATGTTCGGTTAGAAAGGACTTAAAAAATCAGTCCGTTAGCGTTGCCTATACAATACAAGGGACGGTCACGCTGAAATCGTTATAGTATGATTTTAAATAACGTCTGCGTGTCTAGGTCATTATCGGTGAAGTACTTCATTGTATAGCCCATCATGATGACAATCTGTCCAATGTTAGGTCATGAAGGAAATGGAAGTATAATAGAAACTAAAAAAAATCTCAAGGCTTTCGTATTGCAAAGGCCCAAGTTCATTTTGATACACTTTATCATGGTATAATCACGGAATCAAATCTTTGTAGTGAAAGCTTTGAAAATGAGGAAACACACTGCCATGATCATAGTCTTCCGGGAAGCAGTAGCAGTATTAGATCCTTTTCTTCATTTTTCTCAGACGATTGGGCTTATAAAAAAAATGTACTTATAAACAGTAGTTCATTTATATTATTATATTTGGTAATATCAATAACAATATGTTATTGGAATCCTGTTAATTTATTGCATGTTACTCAATTGGCAGGTTAATCAATGCATGCGTATTAACACGCACAAGAAACGATGAGTACACTCGCACTTTGTACTTATGTCTTCCACGTGATTAGTCTAGACACTGTTCTAAATAACGCTCAGTAGCATTTATGTGCCTCCGTAGCTTAGTGGATATTGAGGCGCTTGCGTTGTAATCCAGAGGTCCCGGGTTCGATCCCGGTCGGGGCACATACATGCCAGTCATGTTTCAGCGGAATGCTGACTGACAAATAAAGGCTTAGCCCGGAATTTAAGTAAGCATTAATGATCGTACAACGCTCTGGCAATAGCAATAATGGTCGTACAACGCTCTGGCAATAGCAATAATGGTCGTATAACGCTCTGACAATAACAATTTTGGTCGTACAATGCTCTGTCAATAGCAATCATGGTCGTACAATCCTCTGTTAATAGCACTAATGGTCGTACAACGCTCTGTCAATAGCAATAATGGTCGTACAATGTTCTGTCAATAGCAATAGTGATCGTACAACGCTCTGTCAATAGCAATAATGGTCGTACAACGTTCTGTTAATAACAATAATGGTCGAACAACGCTCAGTCAATAGCAATAATGGTTGTACAACGCTCTGTTTATAGCAATAATGGTCGTAAACGCTCTGGCAATAGCAATAATGGTCGAACAACGCTCAGTCAACAGCAATACTGGTCGTACAACGCTCTGTCCATAGCAATAATGGTCGTACAACGCTCTGTCAATATCAAGAATGGTCGTACAACGCTCTGTCAATATCAATAATGATTGTACAACGCTCTGTCAATAGCAATAATGGTCGTACAGCGCTCTATCAATAGCAATTATGGTCGAACAACGTTCTGTCAATAGCAATAATGGTCGTACAACGCCCTGTCAATAGCAATAATGGTCGTAACACGCTCTTTCAATAGCAATAATGGTCGTACAACGCTCTGTCAGAAGCAATAATGGTCGTAACACGCTCTGTCAATAGCAATAATGGTCCTAACACGCTCAGACAGTATCAATAATGGTCGTACAAAGCCCTGTAAATATCAATAATGGTCGTACAACGCTCTGTCAGTAGCAATAATAGTCGTAACACGCCCTGTCAATAGCAATAATGGTCGTAACACGCTCTGTCAATATCAATAATGGTCGTACAACGCTCTGTCAATAGCAATAATGGTCGTAACACGCTCTGTCTGAAGCAATAATGGTCGTAACACGCTCTGTCAATAGCAATAATGGTCGTAACACGCTCAGTCAGTATCGATAATGGTCGTGCAATGCCCTGTCAATATCAATAATGGTCGTACAACGCTCTGTCAGTAGCAATAATTGACGTACAAAGTTCTGTTAATAGCAATTATGGTCGTACAACGCTCTGTCAAAAGCAATAATGGTTGTACAACGCTCTGTCAATAGCAATTATGGTTGAACAACGCCCTGTCAATAGCAATAATGGTCGTAACACGCTCTGTTAATAACAATAATTGGTCGTCCAACGCTCTGTCAGTAGCAATAATGGTCGTACAACGCTCTGTCAATAGCAATAATGATCGTACAACGCTCAATCAGTTGCAATACTGGTCGTACAACGCTCTGTCAGTAGCAATAATGGTCATACAACGTTCTGTCAATAGCAATAATGGTCGTACACCGCTCTGTCAATAGCAATAATGGTTGTACAACGCTCTGCCAATAGCAATAATGGTCGTAACACGCTCTGTCAATAGCAATAATTGGTCGTACAACGTTCTGTCAATAGCAATAATGGTCGTACAACGCTCTGTCAATAGCAATAATGGTTGTACAACGCTCTGTCAATAGCAATAATGGTCGCAACACGCTCTGTCAATAATCGGTCGTACAACGCTCTGTCAATAGCAATAATGGTCGTAACACGCTCTGTCAATAGCAATAATTGGTCGTACAACGCTCTGGCAATATTAATAGTGGTCGTACAACGCTCTGTCAATAGAATAGTGGTCGCCACTTACCGTCACCTGATGATATAATCTCAATACGGTGTGAACCCATGAGATTCCGAAGTAAATACACTCATTTAAATCTACTTTTTATTATATAAAAAAACTAACAGACGTTCGCTTCTATATGAAATTTTTTATAATCAATGTCATTTATAACAAATACAAGATTATAAAATTTAAGCTTTATCAATAGTAAAGAAATTCATTGTTATGAACATATTAATAAAAGTTATAAAGGTTTAGAAGTAACTTAATTGTGCGTACACAGAGGGTTGTGCGAAAAGCCAAAAACCCATTATCATCTGTTACAAATGTTTAAAATGTAGAAAACATGACGTGAGTTGAAATGTTACTAAAGCTCGTATTTATTGTCAATATTCATTGTTCATGTAAATATCTGCGTGGTTTAAATGTGTTCATGAATCATTCAGTCGCGTCATGTCAAAAAGTGGGTTTTATGCCATATGGGGACAGCGTAGCTGCAGATCAGCCTGCACATTCGCATTTCCTCGTCTGGAGCTACCTTGTACGCTTATGAGACCACATAACCTTGCACGAGTTTATAGCGAATGCATAGGTCATAAGACCTATTTTCGCACATTGCGGCTCAACTGTATCCTATTATGACTTACCACACAGTACTTTCACATTAACTGTCATGACGTATATTGTAAATCAATTTAGAATAATTGTTAACGTCTTGACTTTAAAATTTGCTATTCTGTGAACAGGTGTCTTAAAAAGTATCTTATACAGCGTTACTTATTGTTAAAAAAGACGTTTCGCCTTTGTGCCGTTTGCAATCGCGTGATGGGGGGGGGGGGNGGGGGGCTTTCTTGAGGCGGTTACAATTTAGAATCATAAAACTACAATACAAAGCGAAATACGCAAAGGAAATGATGGCATTCGATTCAAGTACCACGAAGATGGCCGTGCTTTATAGAAAAAAACTTGGAAAGAATTGTGGCAGTCGGCCTAAGAGACTGACGACATTATAAAGGTTTTAAACAGGAGCTTCCCCATTCACCGCGCAATCATTTCCCCGTGCAGCCCCTTCTTCCGAGCCATGTTCACGAACAAATGATTCCACACTTACAAACGGGAAGTCTTGATGCAGGGAGATTACGCCGATACAATGAAAATGAGCATCAAGTACGCATTCAGGCTTATAATCAAAATCCGACCGGAGAACGTCGAGTTGTTTCTTTTCTTCGCCGATCGATTCCACGTCAGAACCTGCTCCGACGTTTGGCGGGATCCCTGAACGTTCAAAACTGCTTAGAGATGAACACGTTCTACGTTATATGCCTGCTTCACGATTTAGCACACGAGCTTCCTAGTCGTGCTTCAAGACTTTTCCATTTCGCCAGGCACGGAAACGAATTACTGCAGCTGACCATCGACTTATTGGCTGACATTCTGCCACGTGACTAACTGAACTTGCGCAACAAGGAGCTACTTTTCGACGTATTTTCACGCTACATCGACTTAAGCTCGAGCGCCAAACTGATGCGTTCCAAGCTGTTTATTCTAGAAACTCGTGGAGAAAGTCCAGACGCATTCCTACACGGATTCAGACTGCTGAAAGAGAAGGACTCCGCCGGCTGTAGGCCAATCGTCATCCTTGTTTAAATTTAGTTAGGTACATCCTAAACGACTCGTATGCCCTGAATTAATAAGTGGTTAAAAAAAATAACACCCGGTAACGTTTTACTTATACGTGTATTATAACACATGAATTTCGCGTCATTATTTTGATTTATGGTTGAATTTTATGAAGAATCTTTTGATCAACTTTTCATGTAAATGCTTTTTATTTTTTTATATATATATATTGTTTGACGTGTGTCTGCATGCAAAAATATCAAGTAAAAGAAGTCTTGTAAGAAGTCGCAATTACATTCATGTTACATTGCTTCATTTGCGTATCAGGAATTCGCTATTTGCAATACTAAAAACAAGTATTAGATATTATTTATGAGGTCCTATATATCATATGTTCGATCAACTTGATCCCTTTGTACTCCATTTTACTGCATATCGTATAAATATTAATTTCAACGCTGGTTGTCATTTTAAGACATTTAATGTTGATTTATTATTGAAGTCATTTATTTGTTTCAAACTTAAAAATAATTAATTTGCCAGTACGAAAAAAAGTTCTATAGTTTGGTCAGTACTTAATCATATGTTTCCGACCCTACAACTTCCAATACTGTATGTTCGATGATTGTATGGTGAAGGAAGCACATATTTGACACATTTATTTATGTTTGTTTCTGAGCAAAGACAATACATTCCTGCTATAAATGGACGATGTTCACGTTATGAATTAAATATAGATTTACTGCATTTACTGCATTAAAATCAAGTTGTGTTGCGTTAATCCCTTTAGAAATAGAAACTGTTAATTTTTGCCATATGTTATAATTTATTGTAAATGTTGGGGATTTGGGTTGTATTTTGTGGTAACGTAAGACAGCGAACTTTAAATATTTAGTTTATTATTGTTCTAGAACATATAGATGATTATATTCAATGAAGATGTCCAGAGGTTCAATATAGATGTTCGATTACAGAAGTGGGATTAAGTCTGAAAATATAACAAGGATTAAATGTAACAGTAAAATTACCCACCCCTTTACGTTTTATGGTAGCTTGTAATAAAATAACCATTGCAATGATCGACGCACGTTAAAGTTTTGCTTTATGCTTCTATATGACTAGTTTCCCTTCTTATTGATTTTAAAAAAGATTGTGATTATATAGTATTTTTGTTTTATTTGTTTTCAAACATGAATATATATTGCCCTACATTGAATCTTTTGTTTATGTTTAAAGTTTTGTTGCATCTATTTTCTTGCATTGTATAGACAATTAGTTAATTGCCGTACATAAAAAACCTACCAGAGGTTAATACAACTTTCTCTACTGCTAATACTGCTGAAGTTATATTTAGCACATTTTGTATTTTGGCAAGTGTCTTTAACATCTTGTTATCAGCTGATTTAGGTCATATTCTATATTTTGTTCTTTGTTTTGAATTGTCATTTTGATCATTAGAATAATATTGCAGTGTGCTTTATTAATTATTAATAAAACCGTTATACTTTAAGAATTAAGCCGGACTATAAATTGACAGGGGCGGCCTGGGGAGGGGCTGAAAAAGGGACAGGGTGACCTCTTTCGTGAAAACCGTTAGATGAAAACTTTGTACATTGTTAGTGATTTATTTGTGCTGTTTTCACTAAAGTCTTTTCATTCAATTATCCAATCAGCATATATTCCATGAGTTATATTCTTTATTAAAAAAAAATGATGTTTATAACAACTAACACATTGTGCAACTCTATTAACTCGTCATTAGCCAATAAAAACACAAAGGTTGTGTCTGTATTTACAGTAATATTTACAAATTATAAAGGTTGTGAATGCGTTTATATGACAGAATTATAGCAGTCCAAAATGGAAACACACGCACACAAATGGTGACAAAAATAGAAAACCAAACAGATAACGCATCTGTTATTAACATCATGGTAATATATTCGATTTGAGTCTTATAGCTCTGTCAAATAATTTAGAACCAGTGGTCAAACTGACATTGAATGGTTTTAAAAACACGTCTGCAGCAAATGTGGTACTTTTCTTTATCACTGGGGGCTGACGACGTCAAAGCGTAATCCGTTTTTCTACGGCGTCGGTATATGTTTCACTACGAAACATTGTGTAAATACACTACTTAATCAGGCGAGTTTCATCTTTTCTGGTATTATTTATGGATTAGAGAACGGAACATCCAGTAATGGTCGGTACTTATTTTCAATAACAAACTAATTACAAATGCGCGCAGTTGCAACCGCTACATTGATTTTGTGCTAAAATTGAAATATATTGATTTGAAGTAATGCATACGGTGGTTATTCTGTTAAAATAGCCAATTACAGTAACTTAACTTAAATGAAACTACATGTTACTTTGATTCACTGTACATTAAACATTTTAAAGTACAAAACAGGTTACGAACATATATTTTAATCATTCAAATGCATTGTTTGGAAGGAAATTACAAGTCGCCTAATGTATAGGTTTAGCACAGAGTATGTATTTGTTGTGCAACGAACTACAAATAAAATGTATAGGTTACTCAACGAAGTACCATATCTGTACTTCGATGGCATTTGTATTGACACGATGTTTCGTAGTGAAACTATACCCGACGTCGTAGAGAAACGGACTACGCTTTGACGTCGTCAGCCCCCAGTGTTTATCCTGACCAATTGTACCGGTGTTAAGTCGTGTCTCTATTAAAACAATTATGCCGTTATCAGGTCAGGAAAGACAAACACATCGAGTAAAAACTATTTTGTTTTGCTTAAGGCTGTCAATGTTCAAGTAACACGTTCAATAACGTTGATAATGTCATTAGATCCGACAGATTCGGTGCATTAATTAAACAACTTTAAATATTCTATTGGCGATTGTGTTTATACATCTATTGGTTGATAACATTCCTTTTAGAATTGAATTTTAGCTGTGAATGCGATATTCCCTATCGTATTAAAGCATTGCTGAGTCATAGGCTTAATGCCGGGCCTTTATATAACAATGAGTTTTCAAAAACGATAAACATGTTAACAGTTTACTCTAGATCATTCGATGTATTTAGTTTGACGTTAAAAAATAAAGTAACACAATATCATATATTTCGTACACAATAATGAAGATGTATAAAAAAAATATTAAACGTTTCGACCATGAACGTTGTATGAATAATAATATTCAATGTGTTTTTCCGAAGCATAGATACTTCAACACAATACATCTATGGTTCAGATCGTACAAGAAAACCATCAATAACTCGTGGTATATGCAATTCAAAAATAACTAAGACCCCTTTTTTGAAGATAAACGTTCTTGCCAAAATCCGCTAGCCTTTTATATAAGGCAATTGACAAATTGCCTAAACAAGATATCACTGTATAACTACATATAATCGAAGTCGTCGTAAACCTCAATTCACTGTGAGGTCTGAATGAACTGTTTTCCCAATAAGTTCAGTCGCACCGGGAGAGAAAGTATGCCTAGAAATTCCCATACAGCTTCTCCGATAGGAGATAAATGGGTTAATCAGTTGGTGTTAGCGTTGCAGAATACATATTGATTTAAACGACTTCTTATGATAGCAAACGATAAAACTTCCATCCATCAGGAGAGTAATTCATGCTCTTTTCCGCTACTGTCAGACCACCAACCATAAATATTTAAATTCTCAAAACTTGAATCACTGTCTAAGAACTGTCACTGCAAAGCATTTGGGGTTTATATACCGGTTTCAGGGCTGGTTAAGTTGTAAAGTTTGTTCTCGTAAGTTCTGCAATGTGTACCGAATTAAACAAAGAAATCGGATACATCAGATAATCCGACATAACGATTTCATCTCCGGCAAATTTAGGTTTGTTTTGGATCAGATTTTCGTTATCTTAATTTCTTAATTAATATTTTTTATCTTAAATGTCTGTTTTCTGATATTTTGTCTTTGTAATCATTTGGGTTCGTTAGCGTGGCGACTGATCTAGCTACCATCCACGACTAGATTATGTTTCATAATTACGCGGCAATTGTCTTGTCTAACGTCAATCCTATCGATAATTTTACGACATTCAAAACCTTTCAATTGCCATATGACAGTCCTAAGAACATAATACGTTCATACAAGACCATGGTTTCATTCATGACATAACGAGAGGAGAGTTGGTCAGAATTGTGAACAATAATTGGGTAGAGAAGCGTTGCCAATAAGATCTAGCTTAAATCCGAATGTAATAGCAATCTACTTATGTTCAATTACGTATGTCGTGAACATATCGCCAGGGTTACCGATATTCAAGTTAATGAAGTGTCATGGAATGATGTAATCAAAACAAATTATACGACTTTGAACATTAGTAGATCGCTTTTACATTCTGAAGCAAGCTATGCAGGCGATAACACCTACTTTATAATTGCTTATTTCCGAGCGATTGATGAAGTAAACATAGTGAATAACGTCTTGCCGAGAGTACGTAATTACATACAACTGGATATGAACCGCGATCTGGGAAAGCCGGGCAATATGGATGTGAATTTTGTATCGTCTCAGATTCCGTTTGTGTGCAAATGTTCGTTTAAAGAAAGTATCTTTTTAACGAAAATAAAGTATATGCGGAAAGTGTCGTCCCTGATTATCCTAGCTCAGGCTAATCAGAGACAATACTTCACGCACATGCATTAAGCCCGGTATTTAAAGAAAATGACTCATATTTAATCGAATACATTGTATCAACAAAGAAACGAATACAAGCCGTTATATTTTGGAAAATATAACACAATTTCTGCTATTGCATACAAAATTATTCAATTAACTTTAATCTATCAGACATTAAAGTTACATACAAAAAGTTTAACCACACACGAGAAGTGATCGGTGCGGTCGCACTGCCTTTTTCCTTGGTCTACTCAATACCGTCTAGACATTTTTAAAGTGAAATGATAATTGACATTTAAAGACAACTGATAAGATTTCTTTGGATGCATTTTACTTTTTTAAAGTAAACCATTTTATAAGGTCGTTATAAGAAAAACAATGTTTAAGTATATTTGTCAAAAGGTAGTTTAACGTATGAGTACACTTGGAGCCAATAGTATTGTTTTATTTAATTCAGGGGTTGTCCCATTAAACTATTAATTAATAAAATGTTCTCACTTTCTAAAACCAGCCCAACGCAATAACGTATTCTAAACGCGTTTTGGCAAACATGTAGACATTTAAAAATAATGTGTATGTGAGTTCGAGTAATAGGAGTATAAAACTAAAAACACAAAATCGTCCCAATAAACGACACACTTAGGGTCAGGATATACTGTTTGTTTTTTCCAGGGTAGAATGCCGCACTGACAGAGACGGCCGGCCTCGGCATTCTCATACAGCGTCTCCGATAATACATACATTGTATGATCAGTCGGTGTTCGTTGTGACGGCAGATTGAATGTCTGTTATACATGCAACTCGTTCAATTGTCTTGTTAAAGTAACAATAAAGGTGACAAATCCAATTATTATGCCTATAAACTGGTCTAATTTTTACCGGATTTCAGTTACTCTTGCATAAAAAATGATAAAAACACAGCTTAGGTGCAACGTTGTCAAGAATTATGGAAGATATGCCCGTTTCATAATTTGAAGAAATGTTTACATTTTGCAATTTCCGTACATTTTCGCTATCTCCGATGTTCCTCGGCTTCTTTCGTAGAGTACGCATATATTGATGACGTAGTACAAACAACACAATATTCTCGTAAACAAAGAAAGACAACATGTATGTTATGTTATGTTCGATATAGATTAACGCTTCACTGACCACAGTGATTCGCTGAACAAAGTGTGATTATATAAAATCTACTGTGTCACGATAGAGATTAACGCTTCACTGACCACAGTATTTCGCTGAACGAAGTGTGATTATA
>VMBQ01004626.1:57215-71734 GCA_007657795.1 Dreissena rostriformis
ATGTATCGGTAACAGTATGTGTCTTATGTATCGGTAACAGTATGTGTCTTATGTATCGGTAACAGTATGTGTCTTATGTATCGGTAACAGTATGTGTCTTATGTATCGGTAACAGTATGTGTCTTATGTATCGGTAACAGTATGTGTCTTATGTATCGGTAACAGTATGTGCCTCATGTATCGGTAACAGAATGGGTATAATGTATCGGTAACAGAATGTGTATAATGAATCGGTAACAGTATGTGTCTTATCTATCGGTAACAGTATGTGTCTTATGTATCGGTAACAGTATGTGTCTTATGTATCTGTAACAGCATGTGTCTTATGCTGTATCGATAACAGTATGTGTCTTATGTATCGGTAACAGTATGTGTCTAATGTATCGAAAACAGTATGTGTCTTATGTATCGGTAATAGTATGTGTCTTATGTATCGGTAACAGTATGTGCCTCATGTATCGGTAACAGAATGGGTATAATGTATCGGTAACATAATGTGTATAATGTATCGGTAACAGTATGTGTCTTATCTATCGGTAACAGTATGTGTCTTATGTATCGGTAACAGTATGTGCCTTATGTATCGGTAACAGTATGTGCCTCATGTATCGGCAACAGTGTGTGTCTTATGAATCGCTAACAGCGTGTGTTGAATGTATCGTAACATAATGGGTATAATGTATCGGTAACAGAATGTGTATAATGAATCGGTAACAGTATGTGTCTTATCTATCGGTAACAGTATGTGTCTTATGTATCGGTAACAGTATGTGCCTTATGTATCGGCAACAGTATATGCCTCATGTATCGGAAACAGTATGTGTTTTATGTATCGATAACAGTATGTTTTGAATGTATCAGAAACAGTATTTGTCTAATGTATCGGAAATAGTATGTGCCTCATGTATCGGTTACAGTATGTGTCTTATGTATCGTAAACAGTATGTGCCTCGTGTATCGGTAACAGTATGTGTCTAATGTATCGGAAACAGTATGTGCCTCATGTATCGGAAACAGTATGTGTCTTATGTATCGGTAACAGTATGTGCCTCATGTATCGGCAACAGTATGTGCCTCATGTATCGGTAACAGTATGTGCCTCATGTATCGGCAACAGTATATGTCTTATGTATAGGTAACAGTATGTGCCTTATGTATCGGTAACAGTATGTGTCTAATGTATCGGCAACAGTATGTGTCTAATGTATCGGCAACAGTATGTGCCTCATGTTTCGGCAACAGTATGTGTCTAATGCTGTATCGGAAACAGTATGTGTCTTATGTATCTGTAACAATATATGTTTAATGTATCGGAAACAATATGTGTCTTATGTATCGGTAACAGTATGTGTCTAATGTATCGATAACAGTATGCGTCTAATGTATTGGAAACAGTTTGTGTCTAATGTATCGGAAACAGTAGGTGTCAGTAAGTATCGACACACAACACGATCTGCTTTCATGCAGAAAACCGAAGAAGATACGCCTTCTTATTAAACAATTTCGTCACGAAAACTTCACGATGCGTGAATGCCGCATTAAGCAGTAGTGTAATACATAATTTAAATGTTACTTTCAGATTTTTCTTTAATGTGTGACTTTGTGAACTAATTGACGTTAATCGTGTCCTGGTTATTTAAATGGTCCGTGGATTTTTAAGCAATGTCCTGATCAAATAAGCAAAGGGTAAATAAATGGCTAAATAATCCATATGAGTTGATAATGTCAGACTCACATTTCCAGAAAAGAAGCTCACGTTGTTTTGTCATTATTGACAATAAACGTTCACAAGCTTTTTAAGTTTATTCTCTGCACTGAAGCCATTTTTGTAAAAAAAAAATAAAGTTATATTAGGCTCCTTTTTGAAAGACGCATGTTAACATAGCATACAATTACACTAGACTGTACTGATTAATTAAGTTACCAGTACTCAGGATTCCAGTTGTTTAGTGATAGGAAAATATAAAACTCAATTATCATTAGATAAATTGTTATCGCTTGTTTCATACAATGCAGAACAATACTTACAACACAATTATAAACATAGAAAGGATTGAATCGAATGTAACCGACTTCAAATAGACGAGGAAAAGAATTGAACTAAACGTAGACATAAATTAACGCTCTTGTTACATATATTCATTACCTTTAGTTTGATAACGAATGTTATTCATGAGTGCTCTTGTTAAAAAGAGCTTTCGAAATACGCGAAGCGAATCTTAGACTAGCTCTCGCACTCACGGACTTTGCTAATTAAAGCTGGAAAGATAATTAACAGCTTTCAAAACAGTCGCATGCAATCGGTCTATGGCCAAATGGTTTTCCATTTTATATCTTATATGTTGTATTCGCTTTCATTAGAACCGAATGATGCGACATATTAACCAATAAAGAAGTGCTTGAGCTTCATAATACTTTCTTTCAGACATCCAGACATCATACAGCTACTTTTAAAAGAAATGGATTTATTATTTAGGTAGAAAAACATTCCGTTTGTCGCGATCTATGCGACAAAGACGCAATCTGAGATGCAAGACAGTGCCAAGGGAGGGAAATACGTAAAAAAAAAGATAGCGGCAAGAAGCGGCCGTATCTATGAACGATCAGAAGGAACGAACATGTATTGGACATGTTCGAAAACTGAACATGTTTATTTAAAAACTGATAAAAAAGAGTAAGTTAATTATCCTCGTTAATAAGAATTACCTGAAAGGTTGTATAATGATTTCATCATAAAACGAATTAAAACATGGTGTGTTACTTCGAATAAAGTTAATAACACGTTTAATTGATATCAAATAATGATAAATAGAAACAAACTTAAATTACCATTTGGTAAACAACGGTATTTTGTCTCCATTTAACTTTTCTGTATTGACTTTTTATACTAAATTTCCATGCACATCTATTTTTTAAAATGATCCATTTATATCCTACGGCACCGTTTCATTTGTATCAGAGCCTTTGTGTAAAAATATATTTCGAGATGTTGGGTTGGAAATTTACAGTTAAAACGCATAATGGGAAGACATCAGAATATGAAAGAGGAATTAAAAGAAAAGCCCAGATATTAAACACATTCGATAAGGTCCTTCTTATAAATCACGTGCACGCATGACGCCTTGTGTTCTGACGGATGAATTTATATTACTGATATGATAAATATGCATAGTATTTATTTAGCGTCAATAATTAAAATAGTATAACACCACTAACGTTAATATTTTGAATTCCGCATCAAGGATGTTCTTCTATAGCTCTTCGTAAATTGCATCGGTGTCATTTTGGCGAGGAAACTAAGTGGACAAGTCAATGACATCTTTCAACATTAGACAATAGGTAAATGATACTATTATTATACATTATTAGCTCGTGTTATATAAAATAAAAAATAATAAAGCTCAATTTTTGTTTTCAGGAGAAACATTATTGGGACAATCCGCCTGTCTAAATTATAAGGCAAGTGAACAGATGTCTGTACATGATATCACTGTATAAATGCCTTTTATAAGATTTGTTTCAAGCCCTTAGACCTACGCACTGGGAGGAGAGGATGAACTGTTGTTCCAATAATTTCGGGAGAACCAGTGTACCAAGGATTCAAATACAGCGTTTACGATTGAAGATAAATGATGTAATCAGTTGGTGTAAGCGTTGCTGGATACATATTGATTTAAAAGGACTTCTTAACATAGCCAACGATGAAACTTCAGAAAAACTATCTGGAGGGAAACAAGTGTCTTTTCCACGTCTTTCAGACAAACAACCATAAACATAAAATTATCAAAATGGGATCAACGTCTTTGAACTGTCAATGCAAAGGAGTGGGGGTTAAAATCGGTTTGAGATCGAGTGTGGGTGTTAAGTCATAGCGACCTTAATCTGCAGTCACCGAGTTTCACATTGTAGACATCTGGAACACCATCAGCAAAGCCATCAATTAGTATGGTCTATATCTAAAAAGCCTCTCATCATAACTAGTACAATATGACGTATAATTGTCACGGCGCAAGCAAGCTCTGTAATCTTTGATAATTACAACGTAATACTTAAAAAAATCGCAACAATGTAATGGCCGTTTATTTCCGCATCCGTATTCATGTGCTTAACTTCACAACTACAGCGCTAGAATTGTTTCTATTTACCACACTGGCGTCCATTCCATTCAGTGTATAAATTAATTGATAAACTTCATTAACTGAAAACAACAAAATTTATAAAAAAAACATTAATTAATAAAACATGTAAACCAAAGAGTTATATAGATTATTATTAGCAATGTGTGAACTGTATTAAGACTGTTGTGACTACACTATGATTTTTTTTATCAGAACATAACTAACTTTCTCGTAAATAGAAACACTCGCACTCAATCGATGCATCAAATAGAAAACAAAACATTTTTGGTCGGCATGAATATACTATATTTATTTAGTCCTACAGCTTTGCAAATAAAAATAGCACGACGTAGTCAAACTGAGATTGAATGATTTTCAACTAGAAATGGAGCGGTCGCATGTTATAAAGAAGTTATGTTAAAACAAAATTTTGGGTGGGCGTGGTCTATATGGACGGGGCGCCCCAGGGTTTGTAATGTGGCCATGCATAGTTGAGATTTACCGTATTGTCATAAGATAAGTTCATTATCAATTAGAAGTGAATCGGTGTAGAAATGAAGAAGTTATAGTAAAAGGCAATTTTGGTAGGTGTGGCCTATGTGGGCGGGGCCCTGGGTTG
The DNA here is from genome assembly GCA_007657795.1 of Dreissena rostriformis. Taxonomy (NCBI): domain Eukaryota; kingdom Metazoa; phylum Mollusca; class Bivalvia; order Myida; family Dreissenidae; genus Dreissena; species Dreissena rostriformis. The sequence goes on from VMBQ01004626.1 coordinate 61,953, forward strand.
GGTAATGTGGACATGGATGGTCGAGATAGACCGTGTTGTCATAAGAGATGTTCAGTATTTATTTGAAGTCAATTGGTGAATAAATGAAGAAGTTATGTTAAAACAAAATTTTGGGTGGGCGTGGTCTATGTGGGCGGGGCGCCCCAGGGTTTGTAATGGGGCCATGCATAGTTGAGATTGATTGTATTGTCATAAGAGATATTCAGTATCAATTTGAAGTAAATCGGTGTAGAAATGAAGAAGTTAATGTAAAATAACCTAAATCAATGATTGAAAATATCTGACCCGACCCAATCCAAACCCCCATAATTTTTTACCCAGGGGTAAGATCAAAATTCCAAATAGTGCACTGTCCCACATATGCTCATAGCTACCATGTGTGTAAGTTTCAAGGTTCTAGTGCTAATAGTGTAGGAGGAGATAGTGGCCAGGACGGACGGACGGACAGACGGACGAGATAACCACATAATCCCCACGCTTCGAAAAGCGTGGGGATAATTATGACTTCGGCAAGTTAAATGGCGCCCATCTTGGCCGCCATCTTGGATTTCTCAGCTCGCCACGATTTATGCCAATTTATGCCGGTGGTGTGATAAACTTCAAGGTATCCCGATCATTTTGGTATATAACATGGCTTGTTGCAACATGGTGTCCAGGTCCCTGTTTCTAAAAGCGCTGAATGTCACCCTACCATGTGTACACACACATATGAAACAATCAGTTTCAAGGGGTCGAACTAAGTCTTTCTACTAGCAAAATAAAGTTAGTTAGCTAATATAGTTATGTCTTTTCATTATGTATTGAGGACCAAAGTGTTTTGTACCATTTGCTAACAAATCAAGTTATACTGACTCGGTTTCCATGTGCTTTTTCTTGGTTTTGCATCCCCATGACTTTACAAATTTATGAAAATTAAGCTGATTGATTCCCCATCTTCAAATGTGAAGAAAATACCAAAAGCTGCCAGTACCAGACTGTTATCAATCATCTTCATATGCTACTGGCATGCATCTTCCAAGATAAACAGGTGTAGTTTTGCCCCCCTTACTGGTACACCCCAACTCAATTTTGGGTACTTGGCTGAAGGACTAACTTGCCCTTTTCTGCTCCAGTATTGTTCACTTTCCAGAACAACTGTCCCGTCTTTGGGTCATGATTGGAACCAATGTCATCTATACATTTATTATAATCTAAGGGCTGTCAAATGGCTATTGACATGTTCAATATCGCCATGGTCAACGATACACAAGACAGATGCCATGTAATGATGTAATCTAATTTGTATATACCATTGAACAGTAGTAGATTGCTTTCACATTCTGAATCAAGCTATGCAGGGGATAATCCCTATCTAAAAATTTCTTATTTCCGAGCGTTATGTCAATGTAATATAATAAATAACAGCAAGACCTACTGAATAACGTCTTGTCGAGAGTACGTGATTGCATACAACAAGATATGAAAAACTGAAAAGATACCTTTTCAAAATAGAAAATGCAAACACTTTAACGTTCTTGAGGACGAATTTCATTTTTTACTTGAAAGCCCAATATTAGTTTTTTTACGAAAGAAGTACATAAATAAATACTATTTGAAAATCACAAATATGATCAAGTTTATTGACCTCGTACAGACTGACAACAAAAAAAGTGTACGAAATATATCCATTTTTGTTTTTAAAGCTTTTAAATTGAGAGCTGACTTATATTATCAATAGTTTATCTCCAAGTGTTTTCGTTTATTTAGCTACTTAATATAAAAATACAAAATACGATAAAGTGTATACAAATGTGTTATAGTAAGATTTTGATCTACGTTATGTTTTACATTATGTACGTAATTGACCATTTGTGAATATATTGTGTTGTAATATGTGTTAACTCATGGTTTAAAGCCTAATGTATGTTGAATAAACTCTGAACTCATGAGCCACGCTCTGGGGAAACGGACTTGATGAATGTGCATTTAGTACTGTCTGAGATTCCGCTGTAATGGATTTGTTTGTTTAAATGCAGTCTCTTATAAACAAACATAAACATTAAGTCTTATTAATGACGATACTTTACGCACATGCATTAAGACCGGTTTTCAGAGATAATGGCTTAAATTTAATCAAAGACATAGTATCAGCACAGAAGCGAATACTGGCCGTATTATTTTTGGAAAATAGAACACAAATACTGCTTTTGCATACAAACAAATTTAATCAACGTCAATTTATCAGACACAAATGTAAAATAGGTTTAACCACAAACGAGGAGTTATCTATGTGGTCGAAATGTGTTCTTCCAACGTCCACTAAATACCGTCTAGACGTGAAATTTTCATTGACATTTAACGGCAACTGATTAGATTTCTATGGATGCATTTCATTTGTTTTGCAACGCCAAGTTTATTGTTTTATAAGGTCGGTATAAGAACAAAATACTTTAAAGTCTATTTTACGAAGGGTGTTAAACGTAAGAGTACTTTTTTGTCACATCGTTTATCAGCAAGTTCTCGCAGCTCTGTCGAATTCTTCCATGAGGAGCCATTTATTTCATTTTATTCAAGGCTTGTCCTATTTCACTATGAAGTTTTAAAATGTTCTTATTTTCTAAAATCAGTCTTATGCAATAACGTATTCTGAACAAGTCTGGTAAACATGTAGACATTTTATAATAACTTGTGGGTGAGGTAATATCCAGAATTCAAGTAAAACGGCGTTAACATGTCTAGAACTAATAATACAATATCGTCTCAATCAACGACGCGCTGAGAGGTCATGATATACTGTTATTTACTCACAATGCGGAGTGCCGCACTAGAAGGGACGGTGTGCCTCGACATTCTACTAATAGGTCAGGATATACTGTGTGTTATTTCCAATATAAAGCGCCGCACTGGGAGAGACGGCGTGCCTCGGCGTTCCCATACAGCGTCTCCGATAAGACATATGCTGTATGATCAGTAGATGTTCGTTATGACTTCAGAGTGGGTGTCTGTAAGATCTACAACTCGTTCAATTGTTTTGTTAAGTTGGATCTTGGAATTCATAAATGATAGCTTTTGAAGTATATTTCGCTAGTAATTATATTGTTCCAACATACATTTTAAAGGATAAATATTCTCTTGATTACAATGAGTGTATGCAGAATAAGACTTATAATGTCAACTTACGCAAGGCGACGTGACTTAACGCTACAATTGCATTATGTTTCAAAATATAAGTAAATTCCATTTGCATCTTTAATACGATAATATTGAAAACTGTCGCGTTATTCAATCGAACAAACACATCGATACATTCCCAATGATGTTTATTTTGGTTCTTTAACTGAACAAACACTTTCCATATCCAGTAATATCATATTCAACAAGATACTATCGAAACTCAAAACGGGCTTCAACTGTGATAATTATAAATCTTGAAATTACATCATTGCCTATGTAGTGTGTACTTATATAAGAAACAGTTTATTCCGTTAAAGGCTACATGAAATGGACGTTCTTATTTTCCGTCCGACTGTCTCGCTCTCTAGTAACGACCTGAACTATAATACGTATTCAAATTAATCGCTGGCCGCCCCGCATCCAGGCAACCAATGAAAATGTACCACGTAGAAATCATTCGAAACCAATGAAAGGGTGATAACAACAATTGACTATACATGTGAACTCGACCGATAATTAATGTTTTGGACAGGTAATAGATGATATCTTTAAAGGAAATGACCCGCAATTAAAGTACAATTATTATCCAGTGGGTGACAGGACGTCGCGCTCAGTACTGGCGTCAAGTTACGTAACGTCAAAAAATACGGAAAATGAATGCTGACGTTAAGGTGTATTTTTAGCCGTTGACTCTTGATTCTTTTTGTTGTTATATGGCAGTTATTCTTCCGAATTTTAAAGTTTACATATCAAAACACGCAGAATTGATTTATCTTTTCGACGAGATAAATATTGTTTTGGAGACATGTTGCTGGACAACTAAATTTCTGATTAAACTAGAACATCCTTTATCTAATTACAATTACTATTTAATTGACTATTTTGTCTTAAGTTTTTAAAGGGATTTTATAAATGAAAGTGTAATGTTCGTAACAACTATGCGAGACAAACACTATGTAGTGAGATCAAATACCTATCATGATTATCTGCACTGTCTTGATTAGTATCGATGATAAAAGGGCTATCTGTTTTATTTTATTTTAATCTTGCGAATACTGAAATACCTTTAACAAGAAATCATCATTTTCATCCACCGAAACGTCGGCCACAGTGTCTTCTCTGTTATGAGGTCTGCGGTATTTTCCATCTCATCCATTCCATCGTCTGCTAATTCTGTCGCCACCGCCGCTCCTTCGGGGACTCGAATGTCAAGGTCACGAATGCTGCCAGTCATGCAAATGTTTTGGCTTGGACTTTCCCCTACGGTAAAATATACATTATAAAATATTATACATGTAACATATACTCAGGATTCGTCGTCGGCGTCGCACTTGCCGACCAATCTGTCAACTACCATAAGGTCAATCTATCGATATTTTCATTGAATTACATGTATGCAATAAATGATTTAGAGATATAGATACAACTAATGTTGACCTTTAACTATAACTTTTAGTAAGAATTGTTTAACATGTTTTGGTTATAATAAACTTTAAATCAGACTTACCAACTAAATAATTGTCGAAGGTGTAACATGACTGGTTCCTTACTGAAATCCTTCCGGGTTAAGTGGTAGTCAACTGGTGAACTTGTCTGTTGTTCTCAACAGCCCTGAATATGTAATAGTCGGATCGATCAATGTCGGGAATGTACTTGACAATTCTTCTGGTATATATCCCGCTCTTCGGTGCATACAAGTGTTCCGATGCGTATAAGCAAACATCCTGAGCATTTTGAATGATGTTCCCCTTTAACACGGCAAGATCCAGTTGACGTTTCAATAAACCCCTGGCCGCGTCCTGCGGCCCCTTGGCATGGCTGATTTCAAAATAATTTCTCTGGAACACTTTGTATCCCATCGCACCACAGACTAAGGACGACATCCCCATGCACATCTTGTTCTTGTATTGATTACTGCATTCATCCGTAAATTCTATCATTTTATCTTTCTTAACGCCGATGCTATCGAGGTGAGATTTCATTTCCTTTAGCAACAAAGAAGTGGTCGTCAGTACCGTCTGGGCTGATGTAGAACATTAGCTCCGACACGAGCTTGTTTTCGTTTACATGGTCATATTCAACAACCGTGTGGCGATATATAACCGATACATGGATGCTAACTTCGGTTTTGCCAAAATATCCGGATTGCAGTTCATCCTTTTCAATACACCTTTAATTCTCCGAAAAATCATGGGTAACTAGGCATGTATTCTCCGGTAGACATTGTTTCAAACAATTAAGTTGATTAAATTGCCAGTTAGCACTGAACTGGTGTTGTGTAAATGATTCCAATTGTGACCGGAAGTAAGTAAACATCTCCTTTGCTGCGGTTTTCTTTTTTATGAGCATCAGTTTTCTTTTCGTTCGTTCTTTAACATCAATGTTGACATATTCATACCTTTCCCATGATATCTTTTTTCTGGTTCTGGTATGTTCTCATCTTGTAGCATCCCTCGCTATATACTCCGCAGCTATTACATTTTATTTCAATACATTCTTTTTTAAAGTATTCTGAGTAATCCTGCTTTTCGCACATAGTTGCCGCGACCAGATCACTCAATGTATCATACGTGTGTTCTTGTTTGTTGTGCTGTTTCATATATTCTTTGCTTCAAAGAAGCCTGAAGTAAGAGACTGCATTCAACGTGTTTGCGGTAACAGCATGTATTCTGGTCTTTTGTGCGCATGGGTTTAATGAAGAATAATTTTAAACGTTCGAGGTGCCTCTGGCTTATCTTTACGTCTGGGTAATTTGTTTTAATATCTTTGTAGACTTCCGACTGGGTTTGTTCTAGAATATTAATTGGGTGGCTAAGATATGTCTTGTAGCCTATCCGTTTTCTCTTAATGTAAGCTTTGTTACCTGTTGGTCTAGAGTTTTGTGGGCCAGTCCACCATTTATATACATGTACATGTTCTTTAACTTCGTCGCTAACTCGATCACTTCTCATCTTCTTGCACGTGTCTGTCAGACATGCTTTTTCAGATGTTATCAGACTCGTTCCTTTTTGTATCCAGCATTCAAACGCGAAAATAATTAACCTTGTCTTGAAGCGGTTTTACTCTTTGCTCTACTCCCCGTTAAATTTTCTCCACTGACGGAAGCCGTCAAAACGTGCATACATGCCAATGCATCTCCATTTCTTTGCTTTTTTTATGTATTGATCATGTCTTTCATATTTGAAACAATCTCTTCGTCAATAGCATTGATTAAGTGTTTAGATAGCTTCACGATAGATTGTAAGATTGATCTCTGTTTTCCTGGTGTACCGGGTATACATTCTTTATTTTTTCGCACAATGCGCAATTTTTCATCCGATTTGAATTCATATGGCGTGTTATCTGTTTGCTTAGGTTCATTTTCGGAGGACTTTTTTCTCTGTATTTTGATGCGTACTGTCTGTTCTTTTCTTTCCTGCCGTTTTTCTTTTGTCTGTGTTTTGTACACGCAAAACATTCAATGATGGCTTAAAACTGTCTGACCGAGCTCTTATTGCAGGAATAGGGGTGCCTAATCTGTTTACCCGTTTTGAAGGGTTAATTTTGTCATTATTGTTCCGGTAATGTTTCAATTTTCTTTCTTTTTGGTAAAAGTAATATTAGGCATCTTTTTGAATGACGCATGTTAAAATAGCATACAATTAAACTAGACTGTACTGATTATATAAGTTACCTGTACTCAGGATTCCAGTTGTTTAGCTATAGGAAAAATAAAACTCCATTATCATTAGATACATTTTTATCGCTTGTTTCATACAATACAGGACACTTCTTACAAAACAATTCTAAACATAGAATGATTGAAGTTGTTGTCACCGACTTCAAACAGTCGAGGAAAAGCATTGACCTCACACGTTTAAATAAATGAACGATAAACCCATTCATACCCATACGTTTTATAACGAATGTGTTTCATTAGTGCTCTTATTAAAAAAAGTTTTCGATTACGCGAAGCGAATCTTTAACTAGCTCTCGCTCTCATGGCTTTTGCTAATAAGAGCTGGAAAGCTAATTAACAGCTTTCAAAACAGTCACAGGCAACCAATACATGACAAAATGGTTGTATTTGCTAACATTAGAATAGAATGCTGCGACATATTAACCAATTAAGAAGTGCTTGAGTTTCACAGTACTTGTTTTCACGCATCCAGACATCATTCAGCTACTTTAAAAAGAAATTGATATATTATTTAGGTAGAAATTCATTTCGTGTGTCGCGATCCATAAGAAAAAAAACGCAATCCGAGATGCAATACAGTACCAAGGGAGGGAAAAACATAAAGCAATATAGCGGCAAGATAGCGGCGGAACAAGCGTGAATGAATTGGAAACGTTTCTCAAAAATTGAAATAAACAAACGTTCTCAAAACAGAAAAAGATGATATTATTCGAAAACTGAACATGTTTATTAAAAAACTGATAAAAAAGACTTAGTTCATCATTGTCTTCGTTAAAAAGCATTAACTGATAAATTGTACACTGATTTAAACATAAAATGAATTAGAACATCGTGTGTTGCTTCAAATACAGTTAATAACACGTTAAATTGATATCAAATACTGATAAATCAAAACAAATTCAATATACCATTAGGTAAACAACGATATTTGTATTAAACATAATAAATAACATTAGAGAAAAATTGGAAATTAAATAAAACAAATCATTCAAAAGTTGTTTTATACCTGGGTTTTGTGTTACGTTTTGCACTGTCCATTTTTAGTATTTTGAAAACAAAACATTTTTAAATTACAATAATTGCTACTTTCCAGTAAAAGTGTTTCAATGTGTTACAGTAAGTAACAGATTGATTACTTTTTTTTTATAAAAAGTGTTGTGACGCAAACCAATGATTTATGACAACCGTCTAATTCAGATACGGATGTCTCAGGTTGAATATCTTGTAAAATCAAGATTAAAATAAAAATATTACCGTGATAACTGTTCTACAACTTCTTATTCATTTAAAGTTGTTATAAACTAAGATTACATCATGTAGTTGAATGGAATTGCACCAGACAAACATGATTTCATGCATTATGCCCATTCTAGTATCTGAATCATGTCACCAGCCTTAAACAAGAACGCATGTTGCGCTATTCGGGAAGACGTAAATCATAACAACGATGTCGTAAACCAGAATAAGGATGCCCAAAATAAACTTAGTGAAAGTTAATGTTTTTAAAATCAGCGTTATATTCGGTAGATATCATATGTAACTAGGCCATGTGAACAATTGTGATATGACCCGGAAATGTAATTCTTTTGTATAACCTAAAGTATTCCGAAACATTAGTAAATACGTTACATTTATAGAATTTCTAAAAAGCGGAATGAATATAAAATACAATTATGCATCAAATAATTTGTCAATATGGTATTTAAATGTTTACATACAAGGCGTGCTTGTATATCTACACAAACCATCAGAACGAAGAAAGAGGATGTTTATAAAATTCGTCTTTTGTGTGAATTGATCGATCCACACCAGTTAAGTCATACTGTATTTAATGTTAATTAACAGTATTTAAAATTCCGAATAAATTGTGTTTTGTTTATTAATAAGTACTAGGATTCCAGATAGGACTTTGAACCTTTTGTGCGTATCTCGTATAATGGAAATGATTCATTCTGTGGCTTTGTTTCATCGTAGAAATATTAAAACTCTTTTCCAAATATCTGTGAGCCATTCCAAGAATATATTACCGAAATAGCACGTATGAATACGTATGCTACTTGTATTTGGCGCTATTTAACTTTTATTTATGAACTGTTGGACTACATTTCCATGGACATTTATTAAAATGATTTATCCGAATAAAACCTGCGGCACCGTTCCATTTCTATAAGAGTATTTGGGTAAAGAAATATTTCGGGATGTCGGGTTGGAAATTCACAGTTGAAACTCTCTAATGGGAAGACATCAGTATATGAAAAAAGAAATTAAAACATATTCTAAAGAAAAGCCCAGTAATTGAACACATTCGATAAGGTCCGTTTCATATATCACGTGCACGCAACGCACGATGCCAACTTTAAACTAATTATCCTCGTTAATCATCATGACGTGTAAACTTGTACACTGATTCCACCAGTAAAACGAAGGGAAGCATGGCGTGTTGCTTCAAATACATTGTATAACAAGGTAAATTAAAATTTCTGGCCACGTTTTCGACGTCTGTGCATACTTAACATTTTATCTGTGTTTGTTCATGTTACCGTTTACTACAACAAAAATATATTAAACGTTTATATTACATGCACCCATCTGTTGTCAAGTTTCATAATTTATTAACATCAAGATGAACATGTAAATTGAAATATTTAATGTATGTAAATATGTTAAGGAAGCCCTAATTGTACGAAATACTATTTTAAATACCACTAATTGAATTTATAATGTTCCCAACTTCGCATGAGCGAAGTTTATGTATCACTTTGCAGTCATGATGTATGTGTTTTATTGTTTTGTTCTTTTTTTTTCTTTTGTATCATATATATGTGTACCATAGTAAATGAAATGTAGTTTGTACTTAGTACCTTTAAAATTATTATGTTTCTTCTTTTCGAAATCGTTGTTGGTCTCTGTTCTTATTTTGTGTAGAAATAATATTGAATTGTCATATATA